>JARFXV010002409.1:62500-104078 GCA_031761425.1 Cosmopolites sordidus
CCAATAGTCATGGGTTTATTGCTATCATCCTGTGTTTTCATATGTCCCCAGAGAAAATGATCTAAAGGAGTTATATCGCACTTGGCTCGCAATAAACCGATGTTTACTCAGGAAATATGCGGTCGTGCGCCATCCTGTTGAAAATAAAGTTCATCCGCATCGATTGTATCAAATTCCGGGAATAAAATCTTCCGGCATTGACTTGTAGTGCTCGGTATTGATGGTAACGGTGACTCTTTCCTCATTTTTAAAGAAATAAGGACCGATGACTCCTCCATGCCAAAATCCACACCAAACTGTGATCTTTTGCTCTCTGTATCACGTGTAGAGTAGACTCACACCAATAATGACAATTTTGTTTATTGACAAAGCCATTGAGCCAGGAATGTGCCTCATCGGAGAAAGTTAAATTCGTTGTCGGCTTTCATTTCGAGGGCCCAATCGGCAAATTCACGACGAATACGATGGTCAGTTGTCTTTAATTCTTGTGCCAGTACCATCTTATACGGATGTAAACCTCAACATTCGCCAGGTTGTCATTAGCGAGAGGCCGAACTTGCGAGTTAGGCGAGCAGCCGAGACTTTGTTATTTTCGGCTATACTTGCTTGGACGACGGCAATATTCTTAACATTTCTGGCTTTTTTTTATCCTACAGGCACCACACTATCGTGCAGAGTAAACTCACTTTCAAATTTTCTAATAACACGATCAATAGCCTGTTCAGAAGGACCACCACGATGGGTCTGACTAAATTGCTCGTTGAGTAGCATGAGGGGACCGCGAATTTGCGTAATAAAACTGGACAATTTCCAAACGTTCTTCTAACGTGAAACGAACCATGATTTAATTGCAGACCATTCGGAAAACAATTAACAAGACATGTCAAAAATGGGTAAAGAAATATGACCGCCATGAGCTGTCAAAGTTCCATCATCCCTAATGGTAGACCCTTTGTATACCGGTAATTAAACGTAGCAGACGCACTGTGTTTATACTGGGTCATTTAACAAATAAATTGTAATCTTCATAACCACCCCATAATTTATGATAGGTAATACATATTTAGAAATATATCTTATACTTTTTAAACCGTAAAAATTTTATTTTAAATCGTTAACTGGGATTTCACACCAAAATTAACGCTAGACGTTAAAAACGCTCGTTTAAAACTTTATGATCGTTTTCACGTAATAGGTCACTTTTACATAATACATCGTTGTTTAGTAAAGTTAATCTTAATCACCTGTCATAGTTATCGAATCCATCATTGATTGATTTTAATTTAAAGCGAAACAACAATTTGGTTTCGGTTTTCACACGAGTCGAAATTTGTCGGCATTTCATCGTTAAAGTTTTAGCTTAATGTATCAGTCGAAATATCGGTATACTCAGTAAATTTTATGGTTAATTTATTTCGAATCTCTCATAATTGTTTGAAATTTACATACAGTGGGAGAAAATATATTTGAACACACTTTTCTTTATTTTAAACTGCATTCAATTTTGTAATGTTTATCAACACACAAATCATTTTCAACAAAACTATACCGTAATTAAAGCAGAATATAAAGTTTTTAAAAAAGCCGTTAAAGAAGCACTGATTTTTCATGGAAATAAAGTATTTGAACAGTTGGCTTTGCTGGTTTAAACCACTTGAGAGATAATAAATAACTTCAATACATAAAATAAACAAATTTAATCCATCTTAACCCGTTATATAATGAATGTTGAATATTAATATTCTAATAATAATTATCATAAAAGGTCTAGAGTTTCTGCTCTCGATATCTGGGAAAATTTTAAAGGAAATAGCATCAAATCTCGACAAATGTCTAAAAAATTAAAGTGGTCATTTATTATTAATAACGAAAAATGAAAACGAGGATCAAGAGCACTATCAGCTAAAATTCAGAAAAAAACTGTTAAAAGCTTTATTTCAAGTCAATAAGTAGCGAATGATATTGCTTCTTGTTCTGGAGTAAGTTTCATGCCTAGAACTGTAAGATATTACTTACATAATTTCGAATGTACCAGGTGTGTCGGTTAATAATATTTTTTTTAAGAGTTAACGTTGAAAACAAACGTCGGTTCACAGTCTAATCTCTAGTTTGAAACAGATCGTAAAGATGTTAAATGTTGGTCGCCAAACCATTTGTGATCGTCCGCATGCCATCGGGAAAGATCCAGAAGACAGTAAAATGGGTACCACATCAGCTGAACGACAGTCAGATGGAAAAACCGGTAGGACCGTCAACATCGACCGCAAGCCCGAATCTCTTTGGAAAGAAAAAAATGCTGTGCATTTGGTGGAATCAGAAGGGTGTCGTGTACCACTAGCTTCTAAAACCAAGTGAAACAGTTAATATCGTTCGCTACCGTCAACAAATGATCAATTTGAACCATGCATGGATCGAAAAGCGACCAAAATGGGCTACAATGACCGAGACAAGGAAAAGTGATTTTGCAGCACTGCAACACCCCATCACACAATGCGAAAGTGGTCAGAGACACCATTTCTGCACTTTCCCACCGTATTCACCACAGTTCGCCTATTCCGACTACTACTTATTTTCATCGATGTCTCACGCACTTTCCATGAAACACTTCAACAATTACGGAGATATCGAAAAATGGCTTGTTGACTGGCGCTCAAAAGATGTACGGCTTTTCCTTGAGGGAATCCACAAATTGCCAGACAAATGGGAAAAATGAGCAGCTAGCGATGGCACATACTTTGAATAAATCATTTTTTTACCTTTCTTCCAATTTAAACGTATTTTTAATAAAAAATTAAGAATTGTTATCCGCCACATGCAGAAGTGCTCGGATATAGAGATACTCTTTCATTTTTCCGAAAGAAACTTATTATCAGTGGGAAGAACAAGGAAAAATGATTCCAGTTGGCTAAAAAGTGCGTAAATTTCATGTTAGATTTTTTGAACCGAATCGTTTTTACTGACGAAAACAATTTTTCCTTATTTGGTTCCGATGGCCATAAAAATGTGTTTAAAAAAACTAAAACGGCGAGGGATCTTCGAAATGTCATTTCCATAGTATAATACGGTGGTGCAAATATGGTGTGTGCGTGTATGTCATGAGCTGGGATTGGAAATTTAGTAATTAATGATGGAATCCTAAATGCTCCGAAGTTTGTCATCATATTGCTAAAAAAAATGTTTTAGAAAATTTGTTTGAAAAATCGTTTAGTTCTCGCAGGGTAAGTGGAGGATTGTTTCGTTTCTTGATACGTGTTTTCAGAATGTCCCAATGATATTCATGTCCGGGGAATTTGCTGACTACCCTAACTTGGTTATTCTCTATTCTTCAAGAAAATTTTGTATGTGTTCAATGAGGAGGTGCGTTGTCATCCATGAAAACACATCCGTCGCCAACTGCGTCTCGAAACAGACGCACAACAGGATTTAAAACTTCCTCGATGTGCACAGCACCAGTAACTCTTCTCCCCAGGACCAGTAGAGATACACCCCTTATAATACCACCCCAAAACATCACGCTCCCATCTTCAGGTTGAGATGTTTCTAGTCGGGCTGGTCGTCCTGGAGCTCTCCAAACTAATGTTCTTCATGAATCAGAAACCAAGCCAATTCTAGTCTTATCGGAAAACATCACGTTATTCCAGTTAGGACTATTATCCACCATTTTTCGAGACCCTTGCAATCTTACATTTGTTTGTTGAAGGGTTAGTTTGGGAACACGTAAAAGTCTTCTGCGGTGCAAATTTACCGCTTTCAGTCTGCGTTTTATCGTTTGTCGTGAAACATTTACCCCTTCAAGCCTAACAAGCTCCCTTGATATACCTCTTGTAGATTCCAAACGATTACTTCGAGCTATCATTGATATATGCCCGTCTTGTGCAGCTGTTGTACCTCATTTTCTACCACTTCTAGGACGATCCTTTACGTTATTTGTCTCGTGGAATTTTTTTATAAATTTTCGATACAGCACTTTGGGAAACATCTACAATTTTCGCAACATCCCTTTAATTAAAGCCCTGTTGTAACAAAACAATTACTCTTGATTTGTTAAAATGAGATATCATGTTTCTAAGCATTTCTAAACGGATTGATTAAAAATTGAAAAAGAACTGAAATAATATGTAAATACCAGTATCAACAGAATGGGCAAAAATCGAAAACTTGTGTTATCACCAAAACAGATCTAAATAAATATCCATCACAATTTTTGAAGTATCGTAGACGTAGATATCCTATTTGTAAATATTCCAAACTTTTGGACATATGTGTACATACGCCTCTGGGTTTCATATTTTTCTAATTGCTATTACTTACCGCACAATTAAATGAGACACACCAGATCATCTGATTTTGAAGTGAGTTAAAAATAAGTCCAGATATAACTGAAAAGTAAACAGATTGGCATCATAAAAATTCTCGATAGATTTTAAAATGTTATTTGTTTGTTTAAGCAATTTAAAGCAGATCGTCGGTCGATAACAACATTGACCTTTCTTAACCCACCGTTGCTATTTTAGACTTGTTTTTTTTTTACTGATATTTTTCGGAGAGAGTGCGAACAACTGAAATTCCTTTTACGTCACCGATAAACAATGACGTAATGTTTTTGTATTTTTTATTTGATTACATCTTGATTTACAATACCATTCAAACATGTTAATAAGAGAATAAAAAATACACAATTTATTGTAATTGTTGTTTTATTCGTGTACGGTAAGATGTCACTGAAACGACTGAATTATGTGGATGTTTTAAAAACATTCTCAATCCACCCAGTGTGCTGAACACAGAGTAGACTGTACAGACTTCTGATAATCATGGTTGACCATCGCACAGAACATATCAGCGTTGGTGTAAAAAAATGAAGAACGGTGATTTCAGTCTTTTCGATGGTATACCTACTTAGTTTGATAAAGATCTGTTGGCTGAAATTGAAGCTGATTCCCAAACAAAACATTAGCTGCAATGTACTTTTGTTCAGATTTGGAAGAAATCCTTTTCTGTACCAAATTCTTACTGATGATGAAACGTAGATTCTACACAGCAATTCACATAAGTAAAAGATAATGATTAACAGCCGGGCAACCACCCCCTTTGACCTGCTTTTTGCCCTCCAAAAGTAGGTCTTCAATCAATTCTTCTATTGGAACCTTTGGTGTGAAACACTAAACTTGAAGAGATTCACCACTAAATACCAAATCACTATTTTGAACTTCTCGACGCACGTTTTGTTAACCATGTTAGCATCATCAGGAGATGATTTAATCTTAAGATTAATTAAAAAATAATTACATGGTTAGCAAAGCGTGCGTCGAGAAGTTCAAAAAAGTGATTTGGTGTTTAGTGGTGAATCTGGTGGTGTTTAGTGGTAAAAAAGTGTTACTGTGCTCAGCTTGATAGACTTAACACGGCTGTACTGTCAGATTATCATCTTTTCATATCTATGATCTAACATTTTCTTCGTGAAACAATTTCTGCTGCAACAGTTGATGATTTTTAATTCACTGTACCCTTTCTGTATGTAGAATTCAGGTAGCACTGCACTGTTCATTGTGAGATGGAATAGCGAGATATTTGCTTTTTGCCGTTATAAAACAAAATTTATAGATTTAACGACTGTGTCAATAACTTGAAGCACACTGAACTTAAAAATCACAATTATCGCCTACGTATGTTTGTATGTAATTGATATCTTAATACATATAAAAATTATGGTTGAAGCCGTCAATTTTGAGTAAACATTTGTTTATGTGAATGAAAACTAGTGACGAATGATATAACATGTGTACGTTTATTAAAGTATAATGCTGAGAATATCTGAAGAAATGAAACAAATTGAAAAATTAATATAATTTTAATTATACGATTAATATTTTATATAAATCGTCAGCCTTCTGTGTATATATATGCATACAAGGGTCGTTCGAAAACTTTTCGACCTGAACTACCCTTACCTTCAGTCGATGATAATTTAATTCGTCAATAACAGTGTGCAGTAACAGCTTGAATTTCATCGATTTTTTTTTAGAAATTAATTTTTCACCACAAACAAGCCACTAACCACACGTATCTAACATTCACAGATCGTCATCTAACGAATCATATCGACGGTTGACAAGCAGAAGTGTCTAAGACCATTCAGGAAACATGAATTAAACAGTCAAGATACTCTCCTGCAAAAAATTGCATAATGAACTTAGACACTTCTGCTTGTCAATCCTCGATATGAGATATGATAACTATAATCATCTGGTCATGCCTGGTCAGTCTCTTTGTGAGACCGAGAACTTTTCGAATGGCCCTAGTAAAGTGCTTCCCAATAAGGACGATAAGATTTTGACCGCGAATGGCAGCCATATTTGATATCCAATTCTTGACATTTACTGTCAATTGTTTTCAGTAAGGTTTGCCATTTCACCATGAACAAGTTTTCATTGCCACAAGGTTTGGAAATTGTCCAAATATTTTATCAAAATTCGAGAAGTTTTGTTGCTATTCAACGAACATTTCGTTCAAAACAAGGTCGTAATTGTGCTCCTTCTTATCAAGCCATCTGCCGTATAATTGATAAGTTTGAACGTGAGTTTAGTCTTCATAACCAAAAGCCACCGTCACGACTTCGTAGTGGCCGTAGTGAAAGAAATATCGTGGCTGTTTGTGAAAGTCTTGCCGAGAACGATGTGTCTGTTAAGCACCGTTTTCAAGAGTTGGGCTTATCCAGAATGACCACCTGGCGTATTTTGCGTATGGATCTCGGTTAACACCCATACAAGATTGTATTGGCACAAGAATTTAAGCCAACTGACCATCAATTACGTCGGGAGTTCGCAGACTGGGCGTTGGAAGCAATGGAAAGCGATCCGGAATTGCATCGTAAAATCATCTCCGATGAGGCTCATTTTTGGTTAAACGGCTACGTCAATAAACAAAACTGTCGTTATTGGTGTGAGTCAAACCCACAAGTGATTCATCAAGCCCCATTGCATCTCGAAAGAATCACTGTTTGGTGTGGATTGTGGTACGGTTGCATTATCTGGCCGTATTTTTTTAAGAACGTCAAAGGACGAACCGTCACCGGAATGGCGAACTCTATTCTACCATGTTATCCGATTATGTCTTTTCGAAAATTGATGAAATTGTTGCGGACGAACTGTATTTTCAACAAGATGGCGCAACTTGCCACACAGCACGCATTACGATGGACTTATTGAGCAATCAATTCGGAGAATCGGTAATTTCATAGAATGGCCCTTGCAACTGGCCACCAAAATGTTGTGATTTAACACCTTTAGACTATTTTGTTTGGGACTATGTTAAAACACCGGTTTACACCGACAAACCCAAGAGTCTTGATGGACTTGAAACCAACATTCGAGCAACCGTAGTCGCCATACCACCCGATGTGCTCCCCCAAGTCATCGAAAATTGGGCCAATCGGACCAACCAATGCAAGAATAGTTGAGGTGGTCACTTGAACGATATTTTATTTAAATCGTAAATGACAAAATATGCCATCTAATAAAAACAATGAGCACCATTTTCGACCAACTTTTCTGTGTTTTATTTCAAATTCAAATCCTATCGCTCTTATTGGGAAACCCTTTAGATTAAGATTCACTTATTTTTTATTTATTTATGCCTTCCTAAGGCTATCTACCTTCTCTTATGTGACTTTATTTAAACTGATGTCCTGTCATATATTTCTTTCTCCATCCCTTTCTACCCTGTGTGACCTGCTTAATATTTTCCTACTCTATTTCTCTAATTTTTGCTCATTTTTCTTTCCCTTCAATCTACCGTTTTCTGGGCTTTCCTCTATAATTTTTTCCCGTTGCTTTCGTTTCGTATACTGCCTTCGTGAACCTGTTATCTGTCATATTGTCTTTATATGTAGGTTCTGTCTGTATTTAATTACTTATTTTGCCTCTTGTTTTATCTCGATCCTACACAAAAATAACATTTCCATTGCATTAATTCGTATCTTATATTTTTATCTTACTCTTATTTAAAAATGTGTTCTTCATCATATTGAAAATTTTAAATACTTTTCCCATTTTCTCATATTTCTTTTTCTATTTTGCCTTTACTTTCACTTAACGTTCCTAAATACTTTTTTTTCATATTTATTTTTTCTAATCATCTTTCTAATACTTCTATATTTTGTTTTTAAAAACAAAAACATATTTTTCTAAACCAGGTATTAACATTTTAACATATCAACAATATATCTATAGATGTATATAATATACATTATTCATGCCATATGGTAAACCATTTAAATTTGTAATGTAAGACTATTAATGTTTCCATATATTTTTTTTTGCAATATTTGGACGAGCATCATCAAGATATTGAAAAATCTAAATATTTGTTGACTACCGATTGATTCTAACATAGTACAACGCTCGTCGAAATTATAATTATAACAATGTTCATTCTTTTATTTTTATTCTGATTTTTTTTTGTTTCAGAACAAATACAGCTCACAAAGTCCACGGATAAGATTCCTAGGAAACGAGAATGGCGTAAGTATAAACACACCCGTTCAATGGTTTTCCACGATTCAAATCGCGATTCCGTGTCGTCGGAAATTTCAGTTTGGAATTGCCATCGATCCTCGCCAACCGTCGAGTTTTAAAATGCTTTGTTGTGTGCTCCTTTACTCGGTCACCAAGGCCTTTTATTTTGCATTTCGTCAACGCTAGCGCCTATTATTTCATTTTTCGTTGTCGTTATCGAAATGGGTCATTAATAAAATTGATTAGATCGTATTGTGAAGATTTAATTTAAATGTTACAATGCACAAAAAATTTTGAGAATATAGTTCATTTCTTAACATGATTAGATCACGTAACCAAAGGATTCGTACAATTTTCATTAAAGTACGATAGTTATGAGTCAAACTAATATGCAGTTTTTTTCTTTTCTTAAAACTTAAAAATAGTTACAGAAATTCACAATTTTTATTTATAATACTAAAATAAACTCTATAATTATTAATACATTATTATTTATAAAAAGTAACGAATTAAGTTCTTTATTATTATTCCACGCGGTTTGACAAAAAATACATCGAATCAAAAATGTCATACATAGTAATGTCTTTCGGTATAATTCTCTCTTTTTTTCTGAGCGGGTTGCGCGAAGTTTCCAGACCTTTGGTCGAGTGTTTGATTGGTAATTAGTAATCGAAAGTTCGACTTCAATTATTTAAATGATTATATCGATATTATTCATATATAATAACATTCTGCAAATATTAAACTTTGTCATGAAATATTTTTATTCTATAAAGTTAGAATATTTTTAGTGAAAAAATAAAATAGTAGATAAGAAGAATAGAAATAGTGTATAAGAACAGTGTATATAAACGGTGAATAATTTTCAAATTTTGAGTATAGTTCAATTACATATCCTTTGTCACAATTACCGAATTTCATGTCTTAGACTTGGATACTCGTTTTTTTCTATAAGATTCGCACGTACCACCTTAATGGACTTTTAAATCTTTTTTTTTTTACGATAAAATATTCACCCTTTAATTAAGGCGATACAAAATTTAAGGCAATTTTTCATATTTAAGAGACAATTAGTTTGTAATTTTGCATATTGATTGATCTTTGACTTCGCCTCGTCTCCGCCTTCGTTCGATATTAAAGCCCATATATAGACGAATTGGCTTACTATCTTAAATTACCCTATTTGACTGATGACTTATATCACTACAGAATACTAGATTGTTTTCTTACGGAAAAAAGGACTTGGACTATCATTTCCGCTCCGAAAACTTTTCAGTTAGCCTAAGGTCCCAGCGTTAGATACTTCCTTTTTCCATTTATCCAATGCCGTTAATATTACATTTTTTATATTTTATATTACAATTTTTTATATTTAAGAGACAATTAGTTTGTAATTTTGCATATTGATTGATCCTTGACTTGAATTTTCACTAAAACGCGTACAATCGGCTTCAGATTGCTGTTGAGAAATAAGCAGCAATAATTATTAGAATGACTTTCAATTTTACATGTATTTTAAAATTTCTTGCCCATTGATTTGTCGTTTGTATTCGAAACATGAAATGCAACGTGTTTTCGATGAAGAAATTTGTCATTATGCTTCTGCTTTTTATACTAATTTGCTTCTCATTATAGAATGAAGATTTTGATAATAATCCACAGTAAGTCTAATGATTGAACCCAGCAAGTGATAATACATTATAACTTGCATATTCCATTTTATCAGCCAAAACATTTTCTTTGAATATTTTCCCTTTTCGACTTCGACATTTTATTCAAATAACTCACAATTTTTTAGTTTTTTGGTTATTGTGTTATATACAAGGCGTATAAATAATGTAATGAGATTAGTGATGTAGCGTTCGGTCTGGCAGTACTATTGTCTTTCTATTTCAAGGGAAGATAAAGCAACATCTGATGCACTTTCAACTCGCTAACATCACTTGGTCCGTAACAATTCTTTTCGTGAATCCTGATTTTTCTAGGGCATTCTGAAAATGAATAAGAACAATTTCGAGCAGCGATGCGTTATCAAATTTTATTTCACACTTGTGCACAGTGCGACGAAAACTTTTCTATTAATCTAATAATTCTAAACATCTTGCTAGACCACGTCCACTACATTTTGCCCATGTTTTGGGCATGGAAAAGCTTTCCATCGGGTGTTGACTGTGGACCAAAGATGTATTAAAACAGTTCTCAAGAGTTGTTTAGGCCTATTTAAATACGATTTTGCTGATTATTAAGATTTTTTATTTTTCAAAGTGGAAGTCGTCTTGCAATTGTGAATTGTGTCAATTTCATGAATTGACACAATGTACTGAACACGGCAGTCTATGAGTGACATTTACATTTCAAACAATGTTGCCGCTAATACGTTTCAAAGCTGTATTATTTATTTTTCTTTTTTTTTTGGGTTTATCGCCACGATCTAAAACTCAAAAAAATATCAGTGATTCTTTTTCTGTAATAAATTTGCCTAACAAACAAAATCTAAAAAAATACAAATTTTTTCTAAAATAAATACAAACTTTTTTCTATCATTCTTATTGGAAAATTCTTTATGTAGTAAGCATTTCCAGGGCAATATATCGGTTTCTTATTTGCTATAAATCCTTTATAATGTTTTAAAAACGTGTGAACTGTTTAGCTTGATGATGTAAATATAAAGTTATAAGGAATGATATGCAAAAAAAATGAATTAATTTGTACGTATAACACCACCATAAAAAGAGACTTTTTTTGTTGACGCAAGTCATTAGTTATATGTCACGTTAAAATGCATATTTTTTTACCGTAATTAAACAGTCATTCATTTATATTAAAGAAAATTATTTAATTAATATCAAGTAAGAAGCTTGGAGATATTTTTTTTTATTTATGTCGCGCAAATTCAATTTCACTTCATTCAAACATCTTATGACGATTCAACACGATAATGTTTTATTTAAAAATATATTTGACTACTTGTCGGAAATATATTTACACTGTAAATATATTACCAATTAAGATTAGTCTGGTTTTTCACTATGAGCGTAAACTAATCATTATACGTTTAGTTAGTAAGAGTAAACAAAAAATCGACTGAAAACCCCGTTTTTTTTTATTTGTTGATTAGAATAATAATTGTGATATACGTAACTTTGATGTTAATAGGAAAAATTTTTGGTGACTAATAGATAACACTGCCCAACACACGAATTGGTTCCTGTGATTTCTCAACCTTCAAAAATACATTATATTTGCTCTTATTTCCAAAATAAGTCGATAATTCAATAACAGCTATCTGTTTTTTTACTTACAGCGAGAGGAAAAAAAAATCAACAAACTAACGTTATTTAATTTTGTTTAATTTCTTTATACAACACAAACTTCAAATAATTTTCAACAAGACTACACCTTAATTTAAGCACAATAGATTTTTTAAATACTCATTTTTTAAGGAAAAAATCGTTTAGCTGTTTTACTAATTTAATCCTTTTTATAACTTAACCTTTAATAACTAACCCTTAAGTTTTTTATAACTTTAATATACAAAAAGAAACAAATTTTATCTAAATCCTAATTTAGTTCAAATTCAAATTTTACTAGGTATATAGTGAGTGTTCAATATTAATGTTATAAATTTATTAACATTACATTACACAGTAACAAAAACTGGCCACATTCAAAACGAACAGAGAAAAGGGCGACCCCCAGCTAGATAGGTTGTGAAGACAAATGTTAAATTCTGTTAGAAAAAAAATGTCAAGAAGTAGGCAATTATTGCTTCTTGTGTTCTGGAGTAAACGTCACATCTAAGACTAAGGAAGGAACCTTCATCAGTCAAAAAATAGGGGAAAACGACTGGTCTGCGGCGAGGGTTACGAAATAATGTCTGCTCTACAATACTAGAAGAATGTTTCTTACATCTAACTTTTTATAAGAATACCAGATTAGTTTCTTGATCTAAAGAAGGCAGCAAGTCGTGCTTTCTATTACAATAAATGCAATATTAGTATATATATTCTGTATAATGTAGGTTTTTTTTCATTCTGGAAAGGCTGTTTTGAAACGTTCGGATCCGTAATGTAAGTTCAGTTCTTATTAATTTAAACCTTGCGGACTTGCTGAAGTTTTTTAACATCACTGTTACTTTCTCCAGATATTTTATTTTGTAATTAATCACACATTAGTGCTTCTTCTACACCACGACACAATTTTCTTGTTGGACAGTGTAATGGATTAAGCATTTATCGAAAATATGTCAATGCATATTTTGTTATATTTAATCTCTTAATTTTAATCGTTCTTATGAATCGTTTATTCGACACTTAATATTTATTGATGACCAATAATCGAATGACTTTTTATTTGTAAATATCGTGACACTGAATAAATTTGTCCCTAAAAAAATGCTACTCATGTAATAAATAAGACAACGGAATAGATGAGATATTTTGCATTACTAAGCAAATGTTTGCTATTAGGGTTATTAATGACACTAAACTGAAAGAGATTTACCCTAAACATTAACTCACTTTATTTAACTCCTTGAAGCACGTTTCGCTAATCATGTTAGTAATATAAGGAGATGATTCAATATGATTCAGCTGGATATAGCAATTCAGGAAAACTAAGATTTTTACTATGTGTTTCTTGATATTCTGTGATATTTCCCTATCCCTCCAGATCGTCTGCAATTTTCACATTGTGTTTCCTTTTTGCATCTTCTCATCTCGTCTCCGCTTTCGTTCGATATTAAAGCCCAAAGATAGACGAATTGGCTAACTACCTTAAATTGCCCTATTTGACTGATGACTTATATCACTACAGAATACTAGATTATTTTCATGCGAAAAAAGGACTTGGGGGTATCATTTCCGCTCCGCAAACTTTGCAATTACCCTAAGGTTCCCGCGTTAGCATACTTTCTTTTTCCCATTTATCCAATGTCGTTAATATTCGACGCATTTTTTTACATACCAATGTGGAGGGTCCCAACTATGTAATTATGTATTACCGGTTTTTAAATAAATCTACGGATTAAATAATATACAAACGTTGGAATATTTTTTTAATAAAAACTCGCAAGATTGTTGATAAACATTTAGTGACAAACAAATATAGCGTAGCGAATAAAAAAGAAATCAATTCTATTAGCTATTTATCACCTAGAAAATCCCGCTAATTATATTTATAAATAATGAATATAAATTTTGGTCTACTTTTTATGTATTGACGGAAGCATTTTTCTTTATGTCAGCATAGTCTCTAGTAAATTGCTATTTATGTTAAGAGGTGACCAAAATAATATTGAAGGTGATTGACAAATACGACTAAAATTGTCAATTTGGTAAAAGCACAGACGGACAATGTAAGCATTTCATATTAAAATATAGAAGGTTTTCCAATAAGAGTGTCGGAACTTTAAAATGAGCACAGTGATGACTACAACTGATAATCGGCTATTTTTTATTTTATCTTGAAGATGAAATAATGGTATTGGGTTTGGAAAATAAATTCAATATAGACCTCCGCTTCGTCTGGCGGAAATCATTCTGGACGCCCAATTTTCGATTACTCCTTCATACATATCGCTGGGTATAGTTTCCATTGCGGCTGATTGTTTCGTTTAAGATCAAGAATTGTTCATGATTTATTTCTGTAAACCAAAGATTTAATATAACCGCCCAAAATAAACCAAGAGCGTGAGATCGCATGATCTTCAAATAACGCGTCCAGGAAACTTTTCTTGCAACATATCACTTGTCTGACGAGATGTATGACAAGTCCCAACTTCCTGTTGAAAGAAAACGTTGTTTATATCCACATTTATCAATTCAGGTGAAATATATTCTTTTAGGATAATCCTATAACGTTTACCATTAACAGTAATACGATTTCCATCATCGTCTTAAAAGAAATCACGTCATCTCACATCATCAGTCCAAAAAATAGCACCAAACAGCGACTATCTGAGGATGAAGAGGTAATTCCTGAATTATTTGAGGATTTTCAACGACCCAAATCCTGCAATTATGTTTGTTCACAAACCTATTAAGCCAGAAGTACGCTTTGTCGAAAAAGATTATTTTTCCCAAAGTGGGAAACACCTACTGCTCTAGAGCCCAATTCTTATATCACGTATATTTCCATAATGAATTGACACAGCAGTCTATGAATGACATTTACATTTCAAACAGTTTTGCCACTATAACTTTTGCAATTTTTGACAATTTATAGAATACTCTACAAACATTATGACACTTATTGAAAAACTATGTGCAAACATAATGATAAAAAAGTACAAAAAAAAATGTTTAAGATATCCCGATGTATCCTATGTATGCATTCCGATGTATTCCAATATGTTTACTGGGTGTTACACTTTTTTGTGAAGATTTTATCAAGAGAATATTTTATACAATTTGGGACAACTTTTTTTTATCTGATGATCTATAATTAGATAATTTGGAATACCCATAGTACGAGCATTAGAAGTTTTAGTTGGCTTAGTAGGTTTGAAGGAGGCCCAATCGGGGCTGCTGGAGTCAAAATTGTCATTCTACAGCCCACATACTATAGTAAAGTATTGTCCTCATTCCAACACGGCCAAAAAAGACGTGCTACAGCAACAAGGCTTTAAAGAAGAAGTAGACATTGTCATGCTTAATAGATATCGTTAGTTTTGATAGAGAGTGTTACCACCATAAGAATAGTTGCGAACATATGGTTTATAAAATTTGGAGCGCATTAATTGGAATACGAACTTCGACTTTAGCCTGGTTTTTTTTATTATTTTAATTTTATTTTTTTTTTATTAGCCCGGGGGCACCTACTAATTTCAAATGAAATTTCTCCCCTGATGGTGCACTTTTTATGTTCTGGGGATCTCTAGCTGACCGGGGATCGAATACGAACTGTGTACCACAGAGCTTATGTACAAGGTGCGTCTCACAGAAAACAGAACTTTTTAAAAATAGCTATTTTAGAGCTTCATGTTTTGACGGGGGTAAGCGTTGGAAAAGTGTATCCTTCATTGACGTTCTGACAACGTTTCATGACATTCGGATCATTAGAAGGTAAGTTATCGCGGCTAAAGTGTGCTATCGGTCGAAAAATGAACATCGAACAAAGAGCGATTATTAAGTTTTTATTTAAACTTGTAAAACTTTCACCGAAACGTTTCAATTAACGAAATAAGTTTATAATGAGGATTGGTTATCCCGCGGCAGAGTCCATAAGTGATTTAAACGATTCAAAGAAGCCCGTGAGGACATCAAGGACGACGAACACCCTGGTTCGAAAAGTTGCGTGGTTACTCAAAGTGGCATTGAGATTGTGCGTGAATTTTGTAAAAAATCAGACAAAATCTTCGTTGTGATACATAGGACGTGACCAATGACACATTATTGATCCCATTTTGTGTAATTTTTTTGTTCATAGTGTACTGGTTTCGTTTATTTTTAGACAATTTGTATATATTTTGGATGTTGTAACTATTTACACCCACTCAATTGATTTGCATATACCTCACATCTACTTTTTACTGGTCTAAATTTAAAACATCACAGTAATTTTGTCATTTACTACCAAGCTAAAGGCAATTTGTCTGTGTTGGTGTCAAATGGAATTCTATTTCCAGCGAGTACCGAAAAAGGCCTTGGGAAAAAAGTCCACAGAATCCGTAGTACGTCACATATTGTATCACTCATTGCCAAGTTATTCAGGATTACTGAGAAAAAAGTCACGACAAAAGATTGGCTAAAAATAAACGCAAAAATGCAAGGTTCCATTCATCACTTCAATTTGAGTAGTTTTGTGTATATGTATTGTTTATAAATGAGCAGATTTACAGTTATTATACACATAACATTGTGAATTACAGTTTTTATTTGAATAGCTTGAGTTACAGTTAAAAAATTTCAGTCATTTATTAACATAAGAACTACTTTCTTTCGGATTACGTAAAATAGTAGTAATATACACTGGAGAGCAAAAAAATGTATACACCGAAAATAATATTTTGAATTAATTTCCTTATTTTTATGTAAGTGTAATTTAATAAAACGCTGTGCTTGTGTGAGAGGTTATTGTTTCCTTGCATCGAGTCATTGTCAGTTGTACAGTCAGTTGTATTGTTTCCTTGGTCAAACTTCCTTGCGAGTCATCAGCGCCTATTCGCATTGAATTTTGCTGCACATTCCAAATCCTAATTTCTCAGTGTCATTCTGGTAGTATTTGTAATGGTATTATTGAGAATTGTGAACAGGATGTAGAAACATATACCAGTAATTCAAAATGATTTTTCACTAAACCCAGTACTGTTAATATAAAATGTAATCCAATAAGAGTGTTAGGACTTTGAAATGAGGCACAATCATAATTACAGGTGATAATCCTGTTTATTGTTTATGAGGCAGTTTAGTTTATTGACTACCCTATTTTAATGAAAATGAAGTTCATCGTTCATAATTATGGTTAAATCTTCGTCTTCTGCAAATAGTTGAAGCATTTAAAAAAAAAATGCGTGGCGTTGTTTGATAGTCCCTTCAATGAACTCCTAAACAATCATCAATGTATATCGGTCAAAATCGAAAGCCTTATGCAAAATACGGTTTACACAGATCTTACTCATCCTCAGTTTAAAAGTGTACCCCCTAGCAGAACGACTGAAACTTCGCAAAATTGAGACTTTCCCACGCTGTGCTACTACCCATTTGAGAATGGTGTTGTCGCTGGGATCTCACCATGACCTCCCATGTTGAAATGACGCCTGAAGAGTCGTTGCGTTTTCATCACTTTTGACAGACGTTTCGTAAGGAAACACGCGAGTCCCTCGAACCCGTAGCGACATAACCGATACAAAACATCATCGTAAGAAGAGTTAATAGAAATTTACGACCTTCTCTCTCTGGTAGCTGAGTACGACCTCCAAAAAAAATTCCAAAAACGACGTTTGTCGTTGAACTCATTGTATAACGTTCAAAGCATTAATTTTTTGCATTTTGACTGCCCTGTTGCCAGATTGCGATTAAACATCATAACCTTCCTTTAGCGAATCATTTTTACAATTTAAACCTTAATAACAATTAAAAAAATGAACTCTAAATTAAATGCAAATTACAAAGTAACTAACTAAAGTATAATAAATGTAAGTCTTGCAAGTGTCGCCGATTTAGTACCTCTAGATAGATTCAGCACATGTAAAATGCTTCGTTCAAAACCATCAACATTTTTTCTTAATATTTGAATGGCTATTAACATAAAAAGATTATATAATTACCAGTGACATTTATTGATATATAATATAAAAATACTATAATATCTATACTATAATATACAAATACTATAATATCTATAATATAATATCTAAATATCTGCATGCATTTATTTTCATTAATCAGAATCTGAAAAGTTCTGCCCGGAATCACTGCTATCATCTGCAATATTTATAATTAACGGAAGAACTTCTTTTCGATCAATTATATGCTCTCTGTCATACCATTTCAATATTTCATTTTCTGTATGCTTGATCGTATTCTTCCATATCTCAGGAGTAACAATGTGAAGTGCTTCACGCTTCATATTTATACAGTCTTGCTGTGTATTACCATTTCCACCCATGTGTTTATTATAGTAATTTTTTACAATTCCCCATATAAGTTCAATTGTATTGAAAATGCAGTGATATGGGGGGAATACGTAACTTTGTGCCCATATTGTTCTGCTAAGTTGTCTACTAAATATTTCCCTGCTGGTTTATTTCTGAAAGTATTCACATAGGAAATGTATCAAAATAATAAATTTGGTTATGGTACATACTCTGCTACAATTCTTAATAGTTTAATTTTAAGCATTTCAATTGAAAATGCTTTATTATTATTAGTTAATCAATCTTGAATGGCAGCTTTAGTCCATGAGCTGTTTGGTATCTGTTTGCTATGATACGAATCCATAAAAATTAAAGATTGGTCATTTAAGTTTTGTAATAATTTCACAATGGTAATCAGTGAGCTCATTTTTTGACGAAAATACGGTCTCTGCACCCTCAATAAATCCATCTTCACTGCCAGCATGAAGTATGATGTATCTAAAATAAAATTTTCAATCCAAATTTCTCATAGTTTTTGCATATTTATGTAACTTATGTTTTACCAACAACTTTAGGCGGTTTTTACACTACAGTATAATTTTGAAAAATCCAGGTTTCATCTAAGAATACAAAATTCTACATATAACCTACTACATACATATAACCTACTTCAAAAATTCTATACATTTTAGGGCAACATTAGGAAGTTCCATAAGCCCTCTAGGATCATCTTTTTTGCATTTAAAACCTACTTCTTTCAATCGTTGCACAATGACGGCATCTGTCAAACAATTGTTTCTCTTTTAATGGATCATGTAAGGATTTCAAAGTTACATGCTGTCCTGAAAATGAAAATTAAACTGTGAGTGTCTACGTATGAACTAAATATGGGTTTAAAAACAGTTTTTTCTGTAATTTTTAGGTTATGAATACTTACTGTGTTCATACATGATATAAATGGTGTTACGAATACAACTTGTATCCAAAGCTGCATTATTGGTAACCCTTTTAGTAAAACTACGCTTTCTAGGCGATTTTAAAACTTCATTGTTTTTTACTTTTTGTGAAACATTACTGACAGTCGACATACTCGACCTTAAGGCTCCTACAACACGCAACAAAAATATTCTAGTTTCTATAATATATATGACTTAAACTGAACATATCCAATTATTAGCAGTTAACTTAACATATCTCTCTAACAGCCGCAAAGGGTAACAATGGACCATTATCGTATCGTTCTTGTTCAAAATAGTGTGCTACAAAAAGTAAACGTTCAGATACAAATGAGAACCCTCAAACGTATCAGTAAATATCAAGAAAAATTCGAAACTCGACAACGTCGCATAAGCTGCTCTAATATCCAGCTCTAAATTTGAAATTTATTGAATACATTCCATTTGATTATTTTATTATTTAATTTATGTAGTGGTATTTCTGCTGTTCATCAATAACATGTCATCGATGACGTGCAACTGTTTTAGTTTTGTACATGCTATAGTATCATTTCTAAAGCAAAGCTTGAGTTTCTTTTTAGACCACTTGGGTATGATCTTCTAGTACTGTTCTTATTGCAGGAATGTATTTGATAATTCCATTGGAATTGCTTGAGATAAGTTTGGAGTGATTTTATCTTACTGATTTTAAGGTTTTTATCATATAATTCGCTATTAATAGACAAATGAAATTAATATAATAATTACACAAATAATTATAAGAAATCAAGCCTAATGTTATTGCTTTGCTCAGTATTAAGATGAATAGCATTGCTTTAAAGTTAAAAAGATGATTTTTAACTTCTTTTTGTACAACAAATAATTATCGTGTGATCAGGACCAGGAAAATGGTTCAATATATCACGTATCCTCTTGTATTGAAAGCCCGTGATATTCAAGGCATATTTTTCAAACAATATCAAAAACAGTCACTAGCGATTGTATCAAGCCTGTACTGATAAATCTGATAACTTTAATATTTTATGAGTTGCTCTATTGTTATGTGATGATGAATTATTATGACTGTGAATGGATTACATTTAATTTTAAAATATATATTAACAGTGTCATTCATATATACAAGGTGTGTCTCACGGAAAACAGAACTTAAAAAAAAACATATTTATGTTTGCAGCAAAAATAATTATTTTTATTCAAAATAATCTCCTTGAGCTTTAATATAACGTTTTGCACAGTCAATTAGGTCGACGAATGAATACCAAGATAACATAACACCAAGATAAACCAAACACCACCTTCATAATACCAAGATAAAACAGCATTGATCGTTTGACCAGGTGGAATAAACGCCTTGTGCACAATTCTCTCCGAATTGTAGAAACAAATCAACATCGTTTTGATTTTTAACTTCGAGACGGCTTTTCTTCGCATTTAACTCGCTCGGGTGCTTCCATTGACGCTTGGTTTCTGGATCATATTAAAAATACCACGTTTCATCACCAGTAACAATGCTGTACTTGAAGTTTTCGTTCTTTTCCTTTTAATTAAGTGCTTGCAATGTTGGATTCGGAGCAATTGTTGGTCGTCAATTTGTGTGGAAGCACAATGTGCACAAACTTTCCGAAGTCCCAAATGATCGGTCAAAATGCGAAGAATTAAATCTTTGGATATGTTCAATTCCATTTCCACGTATCGCAATGAAGATTTTGGCTGATTTTTTTTTTATAAATTTAAGCACAATTTCAATGTTACTTTGGGTAACCACGGAATTTTTCGAACCAGGATGTTCGTCGGCCTTGATGTCCTCACGACCTTCTTTGAATTGTTTAAGCCACTCGTGGACTTTGCCACGGGATAAACAACCCACACCATACACTTGTTTCGTTAATTGAAACGTTTCGAGGAATGTTTTACCAAGTTTAAAACAAAACTTAATATTCGCTCTTTGTTCGATGTTCATTTTTCGACCATTGGTATAAACACACTGACACTTTAAGCGCGATAACTTGGCTTCTAATGATCCGAATGTCATGAAATTTCATAGATAGTCAGTGAAGGATGCATCCCTGTCAAAAGATGGTGCCACTAGAAATAGCTATTTTTAAAAAGTCCTGTTTTTTCGTGAAATGCACCTTGTATATTGAGGCGACATATGTCGTATAATTACATTTTTTTACCATTCCAATCATGTATTTTAATTTGTATCGATCACTTCCTGTATTCTAATCATCCGATAAGGATTATATATCATAAAACTATTGATTTTTGCGTCATTTGGTATATAAAATATTGCTGTGTACACTATCTTCACCATTCTTACGTTTCCTACTGTATAGCTCGTAAATTATTAACCAGCTCGGATGATATCGCAATCCCGCTATTTTACTCTGTTTTCCCACACCCAGCAACAGCCGTTTATCTGAATTTCCCATCGGAAATTTTCGGACAATCTCTGTTCGGATGGCGGTGTGACTATGTCATATTGATTGGATAAGCAATAAGGGTAGGACGGGCGTCGATTTAACGCGGAGAGGGGTAAATCGACACCGGTCGACGCTTATGCAACGTCGACGAGGTTTAGACGCGAGCCAATTCATCCGTTTCGGTTCCGCAGCCGTTGGTACCAGGAACCAGCTGATCTATGTCAAGTACGCGGGACTATGACGGCACTTACAAAGAACAATACGGCTGGTATTATCTGTTTACGCATCTAAAATTCATCTAATTCTAGAATAATTTAATCCAGATGTTTGTTTTATAAAATAGTTTCTATTAAACCTAATTAAAATAAAATACATTCTTCCTTAACGTATATATATATATATATATATATATATATATATATATATATATATATATATATATATATATATATATATATATAATATATATATATATATATATATATATATATATATATATATATATATATATATATATATATATATATATATATACTTGCTTGATGACTGGACCACCTCAAGAGATCTACGGTTTTTCTGGAAGGACATCCACAAATTTACAGAAAAATGTGCAGCACAATCCTTCTGAAACCAATAGACCTGAGCATTTTCAAGAAGGCAATATTCAACAATTCTTTGATCAAACTACACACCAGACTGTGGAGTTCTCAATATGGATAGGCCTTTTATGAATCAATTGTAGATTTTATGTGCCCCATTATTGTGAATTTTGTTTATTAACAAATCCATTTATGAGAAAATGGACCTTATCAATAATCCGCAATTTCTTGATAGCTCAAAATCATAGGGAGTAGGCTCTTACACTATCTGGATTTTGCATATGGAGATCTTTTAACACCATACGAATGCATATGGATATCTTTTAAAATAGGTTTGGAATATGGAATAGGAATTCTCAGTTCAGTAAAGCATCGCCGGATTGATGTTCTCGAAGCTTCCCGAACGCTTTTCCTTAACAGGTTGAATGTTTTCAGCTGATTTTGATGTTCGTGATCTGCCTTGCGTTCTAGCGTCACCCACAGACCCAGTCTCCACAAACCTGGCTACCAATTTGACAGGGGCATTTCTAACTTTAAAAATCGGTCGAAATTAACACTAACATAACACTTCCTCCATTTTCAAAGTAAATTGTAACAATTTGTGTTCGTTCTCTGAGTGAATACCGCCTCATTTTCAGAATTTCTGAGTTTTTAGCTTGTTCCGAAACAGAAAAAGTAATAAAAGCCAAAAATAAGATATTTGATTTTATAATGGGCAACCTTCTTTTACGCCATTCTACCTATGTTTGAATTGTTAGGAATGCTTTATGAATTCTCATATTTATCCGTCATAAACAATTATGATTATTTAACCTAAATCTCACATGTTTGTATTTTTATATTTTTTTACTCAAAATTTTCCTATAAATCAAGATGTCGCTTACTTTAAACTAAACAAGTGACGAATAAATTCGTGCTTGCATTTCAAATTTTTTTTAAGTTATTTTTACAACTTCCCCAAGTTAATTGGCATTTTTGTTGTTATGTAAAGGTTTACGTAAATTTACAAACTAGAGTCGTACATTTCACACTTTATGCCTTGCACGACTATACCTTTTGTATATTTATTTCTACTGTAGGTAATTCTTTCTGCTTTATAACGTTAAGAATTAAGAATATACACTGTAACGCTGAATGACTGTTACCACACAGTTACCATTGATATAATAAAACAAATGAGTACATACAGTTCTTTACGTCACAAGACAAATGCAATTTATTTGTGTTGTATGATGTTAATTATTTTCTTAATCTCATTTATCTCACATGTAATTAACAATGGAGTAATAAGGTGCCATAATATTTTTATTGAAAAGGGTTATGATTATTCTGAAATGTATGAACAAATTAAAAACTTTTATGAGAAACTTAAACACGAATTAATAGGTACAAATGGCTTTATTGCTTTTCAAAATATTCTCATTTTGCATGAGTTAGTATCCGTATTACAAGAGTCATTCGAAAAGTTCTTGGCATAACAAATAGAACGCAAGATTTGAGAAATATTTTTTCAACGCAGTGATTTTGCAATTCAGTACATGTAAGTCCCATCTTTTGTTACCGCCCTTAATGCAATACGATTTATCCACTCTGCAAAATAAGCGATTGTATCAGCTTTGACCTTATTTGTGGTGAATCTTTGCCCAGCGAACTGTTTCTTCAGATTTGGGAAGAGCTTCAAAACTTGTATGTAACTTTTTGGTCAGATATGAACATTTAGCCTTCAATTGATTCAGCAGCGAAGCGTTACTTCCCGGTTATGACCCTAGTAATATTTGACAGAGAGTAATGAACCCCACATCACGAGAATTCTTTGGCGTACTTTTACCTACTCGCACCCACTGTTTTGGACTGCTGCTTCGTCGTAGGTAGTAAGTAATTCGAATGCGCCTTTAGTCTTTGGGTATGAACGCGTTTTCATACCTAAAACTTCGTGGAAAATGTAATCAACGCAATCTATCGAAGACCACAATAACCTAGCGCATAGGTTATTCTGACTTATAGCCAGAATAACCTATGCGCTATAATCATAATATAAAAAAAAGAGAAAAATATTAATTAGAAAAATATATTAGGCTGCTTTACTTCATGTTCACTGATATTGCGCTGCAGTATAAAGTTAAAATTGAAGCTTTTTAACACGGGATTCCCTAGCTATAAAAATACCCCTGATTTAGTTCAATAAATTTACAACAAAGGGAACTAAACTATTAATTTCGAATAAATTAAATGCTTTCTAAGAACAACAACACAAAACGGTAGAAAATTGTCTCATTTTAAGAAATTATTCATTCTTTCATCGTACGCTCAATGGATATTTGCACCATCAATTCTAATATTAAACCAGGTGTCCGAAAAGGAAGGGGTATATCTAAAGATCCACCCCTCGAACGTAAAAGATTTCGTCTTTTAAGGGGCGAATTCTAATTTCGTCTCTGGACGTGCAATCTGCTTTTTACGACCGTTGAAAGAGAAGGAATCAGATGGTTTTCCTGATTTATTTTAATCGCTTTTTTTTGGAGCATAGGGTGGATAGTTATAGCTGTTGTAAGTTTTGTATGTTTGAGATTGGGTTTATATTATCCTATTTAGGGTGTGTTCGCTGGAAATTTGATCGAGATATCCTAGCTACGGGGCAAGCGGTGGTGTACCTTGCATTTGAAAAGATCATTCTAAAAAGCATTGCAAAAATACAGTGTAAATAAAGAGTTGTCCAATAATAGTGCCTGAACTAAAAAATAGGGCACAATAATAACTGCAAGTGATAATCCGGTAATTTTTGTTTTATCTTGAAAAACAAATAATGTCATTATATGAGGGTTACTGTTTATGTATCCCGGATAATAAATAAAAACAAATATTTATCGTTGAAAATAATTTTATTGTTTTTCAAAATATTCTCCGCGATGATCGATACACTTTTGCATACGTTTAAACCAATTTTCATATCACCTTTTCCATTCCGATTAAGGTATCTCCAAAACATGCATTTTGAATGCATCAACCGCTTCTTCTAGCATCGAAAATTGCTGACCACGTAGTTTATTCTTTCCGGACGCGAACAAAAATAAATCATTGGGTGTCAAATCAGAACTGTACGACGGATGACCCTTCAATTCGATGTTTTGACTGGTCAAATATTGAGTTGTTCGGTCCGATGTATTAGAGCCCGCGTTATGGTGAAGAATGATCCTGCGTCTGGTTGTTTTTCTTATTTCTTCAAAGACTTCTGGCAAACAAATGGTTGTATACCAATCAGAATTGACCGTTCTACGATTCTCTAGTGGCACTGTAGCCACATGCAAATTTATCCCAAAAAAACAGGCTACCATTTGCTTCGAAGTGCATCTTGCGCGAACAACTTTTGTTGGGTTTTACAGTCGACTGCGGTTTACTGCAGGCTCATACGCATGGATCCAAGATTTGTTACCTGTGTAGACGTTATACACGTGTTTTAACGCACCAAGATTATTTTTCTTGAGCATTTCTTTGCACCAATCGACACGAGCTTTTGTTGAGCGATTGTCAAATTATGCGGAATCCACGGTGCACAAATTCTTTTAAAATCTTGGGTATGCTTGTCATACTAATACCCAGGTATGCCTCAATCTCATGGTATATCACGTGACAATCTTGCTTTATCAGTTTTCGCGCAGTATTGATGTTTTCTAGCATAACAACGGCTTTTGGATGACCTTCTTTAAATTCGGCTTTGAGCGAACGACGGCCACAATCGAATTCACTAAACCAGTGATATACAGCGATTTTAGATGGTGCTTCATCGCCAAAAGTTGAAGTGAATTGATAGTTACACTGTTGTTGAAATAATCCACATCGAAAGTCGTAGTAAATCATCAGACGAAAATTATCATGACTTAACTCCATTTTTTTGACTGAGATGAAGTTTTCAAGTCACTAAACAACACAAATAGCGTCCGAATGACAAAACATTCTGAGTACGTATACAGTCAGCAATGTCAAGCTTTACGATGTATATGACAGATGGTGCCTAGCAACACCATTATTGCCAATTTCAGATACATAAATAGAAACCCTCCTATTTTAAAAAGAATGTTCAAATATCCCCCTCTGCTTTGTCTAATAGAACTCATTCAACTCATTCTGGTAGCCTGAATGTTTCCTTTAAGATTAGAAATTACTCGGAGTTTATTTCTGTAAACCAGAAATTTAACATAACCCTATAAAAAATAACCCAATGGTTTGAGATCGCATGATCATGGTTGCCAATGGACATTACCATTTTACGAATTACAGCCAGAAGTGCGCTTCTTTGGAAGAGACTATTTTTTCGCCTAAGTAGTGGTCGCCTTCCAACTTCCAATTTCTACGCGCTGTTGAATGATGTATCTGTCCATGGTGAATTGACACAATGTACTGAACACTGTACTCTATGAGTTTATTACATACAGTGTTGCCACTATTACGTTTCTAAATTCTGACACTCTTATTAAGAAACTACATTAACAAAAATTGTATTACCTTATTACTTTTTTAGTAACTCTGATATACTAATTAATTATAGGAATCTTGGAACGAATGTACTATAGCGCCATGATGTTTAATTTTCTCTAGATCCTTCAGTTATCGGAAAAAGAATGTTTTTGATGAAACATCATGGACTGTCTTCAGTTATGCGCACCATTGCGGGTCTAAACTACTTTAGTCTTAGATACTACCACCTTAATGTGCTCATCATGACAGGGCATCTTGTTACGCTACCCTAAACGTTTTAAGGGAAAATAATATCAGACTTTTAGGACACCCTCTATATTTCACAAATTCTCTCAAATGTTCCTCTTCTTAATATTCTGAAAGTGATGAGCTATTTTGAATACATGATTTTTTACTCGTCTGACTTAATTTTTTGCAATTCTTTAAAAAAATTCTATTGCTAGTGAAATACTGACTGTTATTTCTTCTTCCTGTGTTGCTACAGCCCCTGTCAATGAACCTGACCTCGTAAAGCTCTTGCTTCCATCCGGATCGATCTCTAGCATCCCCTTACCAGTTTTTGATGTGCAGTTGTTCTTGATGGGTTATAAACTTGATTTAGGAGGGATATGTTCTGTCTTGATCTTGCACATTTGGGATTATCATAAAGTACTCACTTATCGCCTGAAATCACGAAATCGTACGCAGCTAGGCTTCTGCAATAACAGATTACAGGTGAGATGAGGCATTAGTCTTATACCTTCTCAGTGGGTTTTCCGATATGTTTTTAATATCCTTGAATATCTGTACATTTATTGGAACTTTTGGTGTGAAACATTAAACTCCAAGTGTTTTACCGGTGAATTACACATCACTTTTGCTGAATTACAATCAAGTTCTCGACGAGCATCTATCTAACCATATTATCATCATCAGAAGATTATTCAGTCTAATCAGATGAAATTAAATCTCCTGATGATGCTAACATGGTTAGCAAAACCCGCGTCGAGAAATTTTGCTGTTTACATCTCTTTGAGTTTACTTCAGCCAAAAATTGCTGCTATCGATAGAATCGACGTAAAAATCCACATCATATTGAATTATCGCCGACTGAAGATATGGGAGTAACTAAACATCTCGATATATCGTATCCACTAATTACATCACCACAATCTAATCAGATTAGATTAAAGATCTTCTGATAATGCTAATATGGTTAGCGACACCCGCCTCAATAAGTTAAAAAAAAGTGATTTGGTGTTAAGTGATTTATTCTTGAACATATCAAATAGATAAAAATATCACATTCTGAACTTGGCAAGCTACCTTTGGCATTTCGGAACATCTAACGCATCTGGATAAACATCATAAATATGTTTT
The DNA here is from genome assembly GCA_031761425.1 of Cosmopolites sordidus. NCBI lineage: Eukaryota > Metazoa > Arthropoda > Insecta > Coleoptera > Curculionidae > Cosmopolites > Cosmopolites sordidus. Next base: position 90,404 of record JARFXV010002409.1, read on the forward strand.
GGAGCTGTTATTTTATCGCTTCCCGTTCGAAACCCATACAACGTAAAATTCCAAATATGCATCTCTTCTGGTTTTTGGCATGATATCTGAACGAGTAGTGTTATAAAAATAATATTGTGATATAAAACAAAAGTGTAATGTCACCTTCATGTGCAAAAATATTTTATAGAACTGCGGCATACGATTATTAGCACTTCAATGTGAATTGAACATTCGCTATCTCATAAACATCACTTTCTGATATATCTAATACAAGGGTCGTTTGAAAAGTTCTCGGCCTGGTAACACTTTGAAACTTTTTGTTTTATTTTTGCAATTGAATACATTTCAACAGTGTTCCAACTTTTTAATATAATTAGTAAAATGCGACTTGTCCAACTCTTCAAAATACGAACTTGTCTTAGGTTTGAGTGACAGGTCTTCGTCGAGCAATTCATTTCTTCAGACTTGGAAATAGGAAGTAATCCAGGAAGCCAAATCCGTTGAATGGACAATATGGAATCATTTCGAAACGTAGGTCGTGTTCATGGTGTTTTGTAGTAATAACCCGAGACGTATGGGCAAGCATCTTAACGTGGTCAAAGAGATTCTTTTGTCATTTCGTCCAGTGTGGCGGTTAATAATTCTTAATTTTTTTAAGAGATGGCGCTGGAAATATGGGTCGGTTTACTGTCTAATCTTTTATGGCTATGACAGTACCTTTAAAAACGCCATTGAGGTTTAAACGATTTTTAGTTAGTTATCTTTTTTTTTTTCGTGTGGTATACATGTCGAATATCAAGCCAAATAAAGAGTATTTGCGGCACGTATTGCTTTTCTTGTTCAATTAAGCCGTCGTATACTTGTAAAAACTTACAATAGCAATGTCCAAACAAGACTTTTGTGGTGGTTGATTAAGACGATTCAAAAGTGGTGATTTCGACTTGAATGACATAAAATTCCCGGTCAACCGAAATAAAACAAGAAGATGCCGAATTGCAAGCATTGTTGGAAGAAGACGATATGCAAACTCAACAACAAATGCTGAGAGATGAAATGTTGGTCGTCAAACCATTTATGATCGTTTGCATACCATGGGAAAAATCCAGATGGCAGGAAAATGGGTACCACACCAGCTGAAGGACAGACACATGGAAAAGCAGAAAACGGTGTGGGAATTTTTGCTTTCTCGACATAAAAGAAACACTTTTTTGGATATATTTTGAGAATCCAAAACCCAGAAAATTATGGGTTGACCCAGGACAATCAATATCGACCGCAAGACCGAATCGCTTTGGAAAGAAGATAATGCTACGCATTTGATTTTATTAGTAGAGTATCATGTACAATGAATTTTTTAAATCAGGTGAAACAGTTAACAATTGATCAATTTGACGCATACATTGATCGAAAAACGACTAGAATGGACTGCACAACACGGAAAAGTGATGTTGCAGCACCACAACGCCTCATCACACTCCACGAAAACGGTTAGAGCCACCATTTCCGCCCTTGACTGGGAACTTCATTTCTGGCGAGTAATAGTGAATCCATTTTTCATCTACTATTAGACAGATCGACTTGGTTTTTGTAACATTAATGAGAATACTCTTTTTGCGTTTCATTTAGGTGGTTATTATAGTACCTTTTCACAGAAATGGCTTAGCACGTCCCATTTTCTAATACCTGCTTCTCCTTAATATCATGAGGTTATTGACATTATTTGTACCTGATAGGTATATTGCTAGGAGTTCAAGGGGGTTTTACAAAGTATTGCTGTTTTTGGTTTATATGGGACAGTAGGGCAACAAAAGAGCATTATAGTAAGAAAGATTGACCTCATAGAACTCCATATTAAGCTTGGACTAATGAAAAACTGTCAAAGCCATTTAGTGTGCAAAACTAAAAGAAGGCATATTTATTGGCCCTCAAATAAGGAAGCTTCTGGCTGATTTCCGTTTTCAAGAAAAATTAAATGAAAACGAATTGGCAGCTTAAAAGTGTTTTATAAATGTAGTAAAAGGATTCACTAGACATAGATGAACTCTGGAAAGCCTATGAAATACTAGAGTATCGCATGCCATTCGGATTTTTCTCCGGAAAATTTAGATGCAGTAAGCGACGAACAAGAAGAGAAGGTTTCACCAGCACATCAGGACGACTGAAGCAAGATGCCAGGGAGCATGGAACCCATCTATGTTGGGCGACTACTGCAGGTTTTTAAAAATAAACTACAGAAAATACAGAGAGGTGCTGCAGAACACAAGAAGAAAAAGTGAACATTTTTATCTCATATAATTTTCGTAATATATTTAATTATAGTAATGTATTTGAATAGATTTAACACGTATTACACGTTTATATTAAATATATATTAGATTGTAAAAATATGTCGTCTCTTTTTTTTCCCATCACCGACCCCCTGTAACAAAAAAAACTGCACATGTTAAAGTAATTAGCTTATTATTTTCGAATTTACGACTACAAAATAACATGCTTCATATACACCTGTTTTCATCAATGTTACCTCAATAAAGTTTAAATTTGGTGACATGTGTTATGAAACTTAGGAGAATCGCGTTTAAATGATTCTAAAAACTCTTTTCTCTCATCGGACGAAAAGTTTTCCTCAGACAGATCAGACCGAGAATTTTTCGAAAGACCCTCGTATATATTATGCAAACAATTTGGAAGCAATAAAATTACTCAAAAATCCAACGTTAAATCAGCAGTAAACGAACGCTAGTGAAAACAGATGATTACAGACTTTTCAACTTATACCAGAATGAATTTCAACACAACCAAATTTCCCGCTAGCATAATCATTTCTGATTGGTTAAAATTTATGTAGATTTTTAATTGACACAAGATTCAAACACCACGAAACGCATGCAAACGTTTTGATTACGTTCTCGGACAAATCAATTGGCTGGCCTCTATTTCGTACAAGGTCGAGTTTTAAAACTTTACAAGAAGTGCAGATATGATACAGTCACGTGTGATACATTTTAAAATCCAAGGCCTTCAGCAATTTCAGTTATTTGAGTCTGAATTCTGTTGAATATATTTATAAATGATTCGTTAAAAAAGGAAGTAATAACGTTACAAAGATAAATAATTTTTTATGTTACCTTTTATAAATAATTACTTGTTTACAACTTAATAGAAAATACATGGTGAATGTTTAGCTAGGCGTATACGCGCTATTACAAAAAATATCCATCCTTTTTTTTGTATTCAACTCACTTTCAGATAAAAATTTCATGTTCTCATATTAGAATGTGTGACGCATTTGCATGATTGATTATAGTTTACTCTAAGATATCACTGACAAACTGAAGACCTGTTAAGTATGTATTGTCGCGCTTTTTTCTCCTGTAAGGTTTTGCTTTTGTTTTGAATGATTTTTCAAGTACAGTGGATCCCAAAAATATTCGGACACCCTATAAGTGGATCTTAAAAATCATTCTAGCAGTTCCAATGTAAAAATACATATTTTTCTTCCCGTATATTTACCGCTCTTACCTCTTTTTAACTTCTAGTATAACAAAATTCTGAAAGCAACGGTTTAATTCTAAAATTTTAAGAAAAGAAAATAAATATTGTTTTTATACACCTCAAAAATATTCGGACGCGCAAACAATAAAATAAAATCTAGATCAATCATATAAATCTAATTAAGGTAATCTTCGAATTTTGTTTCACGTGTTTTTTTTTCGATATTCCTAACTCATGTTTGAACTTTAACTTCTTCAGCTCTTGCAGTCTTACGTAATGCACATCTCAGAATGGGTCTTTCTCTCCCTAACAAAGCTTCCTAATAAGCACTTTGAGAAAGTACTCGTTCACCCTGATAATGCACCTACACACAAGTGGTATATTGTTCCTGCAAAACTCCATGACCTATGCTTCGAAATGCTTCCACATGCACTGTATTTGCCAGATTTGCCTCTTATCTATTACTTCCTCCTTCCAAACTTGGATAAATATTTCACCAGAAGAAGTTTCACTTCAATCGATGAGATCAAAGCTGAGACTACCACTTATTTTTCAGAGTTGGAGAAATCACATTATAGTAAGGGTACTAAAAAGCTGAAATATTGTCGTCTTTACGTTTACGGTGGTATACATTGAATAAATAAAAAAAACTTTATACATTTTATGGATTCGGTCAGGTCCAGAACTTTTCGAACGACCCTCATGCTGTTAAAATATCTTTAAAGTGTTATTAAGTCGACGTGTAAAAAAAGTCGACAAACAATAAAATACCCGTTAATGGCCAAATTAAGTAAAATACTTTTAGCGTAATGATAAGACTTTAAATTTCTAGGCGGGTTGGTACAATTGGGAATTTATGATCTGATCTGTGGACTATTTTTATTGAAATATTTGCAAATTATTACTATCTTAATACTTATAGGAACAAAAACACTTGTAATACGTCCTTTATGTACTGTTAAATTTTTGTCTAAAAATATATGTTTATTTTGGGCTAGTAAAGAATATGAATAATATGATGGGATATTTTTGGCCATCACTAATATGAGGATACATTCCAGCTTAAACGCCCGATATTTTTTTGGATGAGGAAAAGAAATGAAATATTAAAAAATTGCATGTTAAAATTTAGTAATGTTATAAAAATTTTGTTTAAAAAAAATGGCTGATATAAAAGTCTAGATATTTGGTAATAAAATAATTTTGGGGGTATTCATATTAATTAATTTTGATCTAGCATTATTATACATCGTAGAAGCATGGGAAAAAACACTTAATTACCTCCTAATATACACGATTCATTCTAATATTATTATACGAGATGTTGAAATAAAGTAAAGAGACTGGAGGAGTAGTGTTCTGGCAACACTATTGACTTTTTTGGAAGGGGAAAAAGGCGAACATCTGATGCGTCTTCGGTGTGAGTTTGAACCTCCTACTGTCACTCTGTGACTGAATGATTGGGCAAAAGTAGAAGTTGACTCACACAAGTCCTTTTCCCAAGGTCAAAAGGACAATAGGAGGAAAACATGCATCGACTTTTTGTGGTAGATTAAATAGTACCTCATTTTTCCGGAACGTCTCATTGCTCATCTTTTGTGACAAGTCTTGGATTTTTTAATACAACTCGGAAACGGTGTACCTCAAGCAAAAGTGGCACACCTCACCACCACCAAAAAAAGCCAAAATAGGCACATAAAAATCAAAGAAGACTACCCCTCGGCCTCCTTATTCACCAGAGAAGTCCATTTCCCAAGATTGAAAATTCACCTCAAAGGACATCATTCTGGGACTTGGAGAACATTGAGAAAGTCGTAACCGATTAGAAAAATCCTGTTCACGAAATGAATTTGTTTCAGTCTGTTTGAATCACGAATTAATTTGTTAAAAAGTTTGTTAAAAAGTAAATTTGTTAAAGATTTTTACTTGGTTCTGTAATTTGTTTTTGTCAAGGGTAATTTTTTTTAGATTCCTTAAAAACCATAACTTTTTGGCATGCAAATCAAACAATCAACAAGACTTTCAAGAAATTAAACCAATTATTTTTACAGACGAACCTATACGTTCTATGTTAATGCGCAATAAATTGTTAACGTTGATATTACACAATTTTTTTATGTTGTATTACGTATCGCACCGCCCCTGTACAATACCCAGGTCGAACATTCACTATCACTTTCCATCAAGGGTATTATGTTTTTACCTTTCTTATTTTGCAACAGCTAATGCGAAGATTTCACTTTTACATGACGATTGAAGTCAAGAGATCGCGCCAAAGGATATAAATATATTTATTTTAGATAACTTTATTGCAATTCTATGGGATTTGGAACCTTAATTTCCGGTTGTTTTGATTTATTTGCGCTCGTTCTGATTGATTTATCTACGATTACTGGATCAATTGTCGATACATTTGGTTACGTTTTACCGCAGATTCATTGGTGCTAATGACTTGCTGAAGCGAGATAATCAGTTTATCTAAAAATAGAAAATATAACATAAATTTGCCAAGTTAAGTTATGTCGTTTGTTCTACCAATAATTCTGTTTTTGCCTGCAGATGTCTTTAATCGTCCTTATTTTAAAAGACAAAATTGTTACACATTTTCAATGTTATACACAGGCCTTCCAAAAATAAATACAATAAACTACAAACATTATATATATATATATATATATATATATATATATATATATATATATATATATATATATATATATATATATATATATATATATATATATATACTTAATATCATTTATTAATGACAAATTTAATATTTTATTGATCCACCATAAGCTTCATTAAACATAAATCGGGAGAAATAGATTGCCAATCCTCGAATATTTTTTGTTGAAGTTGGGGTTTCTGGATACTGTGCCGGCCATTACAACACACGTACGCTAATTATTACGGAACCAACGCATTGTTGCGCATTGTTGTTGACAGAGGGCTCAAGCACTCAGTGAGGAACACCTCACCTGACGTATTGAGCCCGGGGTTGCCCAAAAATCTCCCAAAATAAAAAAAAAAGAAATTAATGTTCCCTTATCTACCACCCTCAGGGTGATTTTTTTTTTGTATCTACAAAAAATAAATTAAACGTATCTTTATTTTTATTTTTGACTCGTCGGTAAAAATTAATTTAGGCCAATCTTCAATTGTCCAATGGGCATATTTTTTGGTCCATGCTAGACGGTTTTTCTTGTGGGCCTCCGTCAGGTAAGGCTTTCTCCTCTGGCTACTCTCACTTGTAAATCAGCTTCCTCGAGACGTCTTCTTACTGTACTAGCGGAAAGATAAACTCCCTGCTGAGCAAATAAAGTGCTACTTAAATCCCGAGGTGATTTGCGTGTATCTTGTAAATGGAGTCGCTCTAAATATCGATCGGTTCTTGTATTCTTCTACCCCGTATTCTTATACCTTTTTAAGATTGTTTGCACTGATGCAACATTGGAGATCTTTCGTTCAAATTTTTTGACGAGGCGATAAATAGATTGTTCGGTTGGCCCGTTATATGTTGATCATAAATTTCGTGCAACGCTCGAGAAGTCTGGCGAACTAAACACATATTTTGATGGTAATATCTACGCGCTATAAAATCGTGTATCTTTTCATGGTAAATTGAGACAATGTACTGACAACAGCAGTCTATAAATGACTTACATTTCAAGCAGTGTTGCAGTATTACGTTCCAGAGTTCTGACACTCTTATTGGAATATATATATTCTCTGGTCTATTCGACTGATTTTTTCAAACTACAAAAGATCAAGGAACAATTTAGATTTAAATGATTTTTTTTTTTTTAATATATATTTTAATAATCCATATATTATTATATTCCATATATTTTAATAATCCCCATAATTAATACTTTTAATCGACAAAGGAGGCGAGGCTTGATACGTATTAATTATGAACAATTCAATGAACAATGTCTGAAACAAATTGTATGTGAATTCGGTCATTTTCTAGACAGTGATATAGATTAAAAAGTACGGTCGGATTCCGGCCGACCATTGTAAACAATTAATTATGCAGCTTTTGATGGTCAATTATATTATCGATGTTAGCGAAGAACTTTCACATTTTACAAACAGCAAAATGAATATCATATAGCTCTTCGTTTAATTCTTTTTGTGTACAGGATGCGTCACCAAAATCCGGTCAATTTATTATTTGAATTTTTGGCTGTATTGTACTTTTGTTATCTTCGTAGGCCTGAAGGAGCATAACCTGAAAATGGCCACAGTGTTAAGACCGAATGCGGAATTTAATCAAATAAGGGCTTTGAGTGAAATCCGATATCCGGGCTGTCACTCATCGATGACGGTCCTGCCTTTTATCTTTGAGCATGATACCACAAAAGTCCACGAAAGCCGTAGCCATGGCTTTTCACCTATTTGCACCTACCATGTATTTGGACTGCTGCTTTGTCGCTGGCGAATAATGGTGAATCCATGTTTCATCTACTGTTTTTTCTTTAAGGAAGAAAATAAAAATTCAAGTATTAAGATTAAACCACATATCTTATACACATTGATATATCAAATTTAGTTCATATGTAAAGTTTTTGGAATTTACCATTTAAATTCTTAACAAATTGCTCTATATTTTCATTCTTTGTATCGAAAATTGCAAACACATCATCCACCTATATCAACCTTATCCTCGGATAATAATTGAACTCATCGTTGGCTTCAGTTTTAAATTTGCTCGTAAATAAGTGGTTAAGAACGGTGATAGAGGATTTGCCCATTGCAATTCTTTCTTCTTGTTCATAGAATCTATTATTAACATGAAGACAATTTTGTTTCATACATTATCTTGTTAGAGATATACTCTGGTCAATATTGTTATTCAAACCGTTTAACTCAAGTAACTCTCCAGGTATATTAAGGCATGTAGAATCAGTACTTTCTGAATCAATATGATAACATGGTTTCTAAATTTGTAATTTTCTAATTTCGTAAATTTATTCGAGTTTAACATTTATATCCGTTGGAGGGTGCAGAGATTCCCCATTGTCAAACCTTACAGACAGGCCCAACACCCTTCACAGTTAAACACTTCCCTTGTACATCTACAGAATATAATGTAATCAATATGGTGTTACAGAGGAAGTTGAGGCTATTACACAACCGGACCTCATGGAAAAGGTGTTAGCTTTTTAACTGTTTTGGACTGTTAACAGAAGATCTGTTATAAGTTGGTGGGAGATAGTGCTATTGGCATTTGCAATTGATGCCCCAGAATAAACAAAAAATAAGCTAGGGTGTCCTTGAAAGAAATATGCTTCAACTATTATTCCAACGAACATATAATGGGGTGTTTTCTTACGATTTGTAACCCAATTTTGTAGTATTTTAAAGTTACCAAAACTGATATTAGAGACATCTGTAACAATCCAATCAAAAGAATTTTCTGTGGAGTAATGCTTTTTTTACTATGTCATTATATATTTATTATTTGCATTAAATATTTTTAAAATTCTCCGCTAAACTATGCACAAAGAAGTCTTATTTTTCTATCCTCGTTTTATATATTTAAATGTTACGAACGCCCTCAGAGGTCGATTATTTTGATATAAAATTTAAGTAGTCGTAAAAAGACCTATAGTTGTAAAGTTTTTTTCGCTCAACCCATAACCCAGTATTTTGTTACTTTTTGAAAGTTAGATTTATCTTTAGATTTATTAGTTTATATAATGCATCGTTTACGACTTTACAAACAGAATGATAAACAACAAAAACGACATCATTATGTAAATACACATTGATATCTATTCGTGGTTTAATCTATAATTTATGAATACCAGCTGTAATAAAATTACAAATGTATTTGTAGGTCCCTTGAATATTGCACGTTTTGTTTACAGATTGGTATACTGAAGGTATACTTACAGATTGGTGATACTGAACAAGTTAAATATCGAAAAAAAGATGAGAAAGATTTAAAAAAAAGATCCCATAGTTTTAATAACCGATAAAAATCAAAGGAATAAAAAATTTGAAGCCATTTTTCGAAAATAGAAACAATACTGACGATTTTATTTTAAACGCATCATCAGAAATAGAAGCGTACTTAGAATAAACTCTTTTTATGATTTGTCGTAAACAAATGCGTATTACAGATTAATGAGCTTCATTAAGCTATCTTGTTGTGGGCATATTTGGTACTATACCCGAGGTTTCAGGCAGAATGTTACGAGCAGTTCTGACTGCTACGAGCATTCGCCGTATGATGGCGTGTATGACGACAGAATTTCCCAGCCTAGCTCTGCGAATTTCTGACGAATCCCCAAAGCAGTATATGGCTTGGCATTATTATGAAGCAGTAAAATGTCGTTCCTATTAAAGGTTGCCGGCCTCTTTTCTTGAAGTGCTGTTTTTAAATTATCCAGTTGCTGACAGTACCTCTCCGAATTTAGCTTTTCGTTCGGTTTCAACACCTCAGAATATATTGGTCGTCGAATGTCCCGCCATATACACAATATTCTAAACCGAAGTTCGGCCTGAGTAAGAACTCAGGCCTAACTTCGGTTTAGATGTGGAGAGGGAAGGTTTTCTGAATTCACAATATGCACTTTTCCTTACGATGTTTTTATAGGTAACCCACTTTTCATCCCCAGTTATCTGGTTCAAGAAGGGTTCGATTTTGTTCCATGCAAGCAGAGATGTGCATATGATAACTCGATCATTCAAATTCTTCTCACTTAACTCATGTGGCACCCATCTCGAATATTTCCGAGTATGGTCCGAATTGGTTTGTTGGGCTGAATCAAGCCATTCCGCAATATTCGATGTTGTTAAAGAAGGATTTTGCTCTAACATGATTTTGACAGTATCGTCTTCGATCAAAGATGGTCGCTCAGACCGTGGCTTATCAGAAAGGTCGAAATCGCCTATTTGGTGTTATATCGCCTATTCGCCTATAGGTGATGGTGAAAACCATCTTCTGCATGTTCTATCGGAAATTATACCTTCACCAAACACTTTCAGTAAATTTCTACGGGCTTCTGTAGCACACCCATGTTATCAGTACCCATGTGTACACGATCGCGATATATATATATATATATATATATATATATATATATATATATATATATATATATATATTTATATACATATATATATATATATATATATATATATATATATATATATATATATATATATAATTATATACATATATATATTATATATATATAATATATATATATATATATATATATATATATATATATATATATATAATTTATATACATATATATATATATATATATATATATATATATATATATATATATATATATATATATATATATATATATATATTAATTTATATACATATATATATATATATATATATATATATATATATATATATATATATATATATATATATATATATATATATATATATATATATATATATATATATATATATATATAACTACAAATAAATTAAACCTTTTTATCACAATACGGCACAAACTTAATTGTCTTAAACATAACGAAAAGAGCATTTATAAGACCGAGATTAATTGATGTCATAGAGTAATAAGTAATTTTCCTTCTTATATTCGGTAAAGAATTATAAACCTATTTTTGAAGATATAGAAAGTACAGTTTATTAACTAGAATAAACTATAATTAATATTATCGAATTACAAAATGAAAATAAAATTGGTAATTAAAAAAAGTTTTAAAGGTGGTCTTAAACTTTTAGCCTGTAGTTTATGTATGTATGTTTTTAAGTTACAATAACCAAATCAATTGGTTTTTATTTTTGTCACTTTTTTACAGCAAAAATTGTAAAATGGACTCGAAAATGCATTGTCGGGTGTCTCAGAAATAATTGTTTAATATTAATATCATAAACGATTTGAAAACAGTATAGGTGCGCATTGAATATTTTTTTAATAATGCTAAGATTTAATTTTGATTAACTTTTAGACTAACCCCAAATATATATTTTTTATTTTTCAGGAACTCTCAGTTCCATCCCAACACAATGGACAAACGTCCTTCAGCTTTGCCATGTCCTCAACAGCGGACATCGGCGGCCCTGCCGGCAGCTTCGAGTGCATCCAGGGCACGTCGGCACGTGGTCCCCTGGAGATGCTCGGTCCAATTCCCTACAAGATTCGCGTAAACGCCAACGATGACGTCTACGAGGCCACCAGAAATCGAATGACTGAAGTCGAAGACAAATACAAGAACAAATGGTAAGCAGGATTCGTACCGTAAAGGGGGTCAGTGCGCTTGTTTTGGACATATGTCTAATGGAGTACACATTGACGTAGTGTTTCTTTTTTTGTTGATGTGAATTAGAAATCATGTCTTACAGTAATTATTTTAATTTTTTTTTAATGCACCGTTGTTTCTTGACTTTCTAACATGTTATTGACGTAAAACATTTTTTTTATTTTCTAGACATACAAATTAATTGAATCAATTTTAATATAAAAATCTGAATTTATTGGGATGTTCCATAAGTTCTCGCACTTTTTTTATTAAAAATGTTATTGAAAAAAGCAACATTTATAACAACAAATGAATCGATGATGTATTCTCCGTCATTGTTCACGATATGCTCGCTCCCACCTCTCGACCAATATTTTGATGCCGTTTCGCCAGAAATCGCCGGACCAGGACTCGAAGTTGTTAAGCCAGTTTTTGAATAACCTCTTTACACGGTGCAGCAGGTTATTAACGTTTGGAATTGCCATTTAGAATGAATTGCATCAATCCAATATTTTAAATTTTATTTAAAGTGCCATACCAGAGTATGCATATTCCTACTTAGGTCGCCTGACATTAAATCTGATTTATCTAACGTTACCTATTACTTTTTGCAGCACGCGCGAAATTAAACCGAATCAAACAGATATTGGACGAAAGGTGAAGGTCAAACAATTATCGTCGTCCAGGCCGTCCCTTTTGTCCACCTCCCAACAGCCTAGGTCGTCCATGCGCGACAGTTTGCTCAAACATCCAACGCCGGCACCTTACCAACCGCCCCCGCCACCGGTGACCAAGCCGCCGCCCAGCATCCTGCAACCGCCCGTGCACTCGTCCAACGGCCTGTCGAATGGTCTGGGTAGCAATCATGTCAGCAGTTCCCAACGAAGTGCCGCCGTCCAGCACAATCGGAAACCCTCTGTGCCAGATGTGGCTCGCAAGCCTCTCAGGTAATACCGTTCATTTATTTTTTTTTAATGGCTAATTTGTTGTATAATTACATATTATTACAACAGCATGCATATAGTCATAATTTGATAATGTGGATATAATAGATTGATATTTCTTTCGAAAAATGCAATGCTACGATAAATATATTTAATTGAATATACTGCTGCACATACTTTGTAACTTTGCGCATCTGGGTCTTTTGGTCTTGGACAATATATCCCAGTTAATAGTTATGGTTATTTTGAAGTTCCAGCTTTTAGAACAATCGCCCAAGAGTTTAAGGCAATAAGTCTATATGTTGTATCGGCAGTAAAACTTCCTTAAAACTACACTGTTTCATCAGCTGTATACGGTCTGACATAATCTTACTAAAAGATGATAATTAGGCGATTTTGCTGATATGGTGGGTCATATACAGGCTGCAATATTTCAGTTATATAACGGACTTCATTAGACCTTTCTCTGGTTGTTACCTCTGGATAATATGTTTCCCAAGTATATAGCCTCTTTGTGCCATAATTTCTAACGTCATAACTGTATGCCGTTCTGATGCGGAAAGTAAATTTGGTCCTTCACCCTCTAAAATTGTCTAACCCTTCTACGCCTATCCATATTCGACTACAAAAATCTAGACTCGTTACTTAAGCAAATAGATTTCCCATTCTAAAATTCCCAGATCAATTCTAGTTTGGTCCCATTCTAAGGGAATGCGTCTTGTGCTGCACTGTAGGAGGAAGCACCCAATAAGAACGATTGGCACGGATCCTTATTGCAAAAAATGTTATTTTCGAAACAGTTCTAGCTGCTGCTGCATTAAAAAAATCACGCACATTCCGGATATGTTCATTTAGTACAGCACAGCAAGTTCTTGGATAAGAACTCATGCATAATTCTGATCTTCGAACCATAACATCCATGTCGTCATAATCTAGAAGCAGCAATGTTCAATCATCTCGCTATTTTACGAAAACTTAGCCTCCTTCTGATAGGTCGTCCC
>JARFXV010002410.1:0-50000 GCA_031761425.1 Cosmopolites sordidus
GGGACGGGTCCCATCCATCCCTTCCATTGGAGGGCACATATATCGTGTTTCTGTACGGTTCTGATGGGAAGTCGGCGAAAAGTATGGGTTGTTAACTGTGGAGGTGATCTTTCTATTCTTGACGAGAGAGTACATGTCAGTGCCCTGAAGAGTATAAACGTCAAGAGACGAAACATGTGCCCTCCAATGGAATGGATGGGTAGTCTGCTTGGAAATACGGTGGTTTTCTAGATTTTGTGAGTTCTGCTAATGCAGATTGAATTATATGCTCTAATAAACATAACAATAATTACAAGTACATCACAATTATTTCAACATTGTATTATATATTTTTTAAATATTGTTTGCACTTGTATTAACTTTTTCTTTATACTCACATTCAAGGTAAATTCCGGTTAAATGGTTCGCTTATTTTTACCTCCAAATATCGTAATTTCAATGTCAATGAATAATCTATTTTCGACCTGGTACTTTATCGATGCCTGTCCTCGCCGCATTTTCCGACCATCCCGTTCACTTTATGAGAATTATATTTCGAGTGGCACTTGAAAAGACAATCAGGGCGCTGACACCTTCGTCTTATATCAGTCAATTTATATCTTTTCTGAGGACCATCCGCAGTAAAGGAATTGTCCGAGACATGAACTTTTATAGATAATATGAACTGTCATCCTATAAAAAGTGGAATAATGGCGAACTATATATTTTCTATAGCAAACTCTATGCAACTTTTGAACTGTTACGACTAAAATCTTTACATCAAATTAATTTTAATTTATACTAATCATACTAGTAACTATTAAATGTGGGAATGTTATTAGTAATTTTTAATTCGATAATTAAAACTAGGCGATATAGAAGTTTTGTAAAATATAGCCTTAGACTCGATAACATTGTACTGTAAGACGTTGCTTTCTAACATCAGCATGATCTCGGCACTGTCTACACTTAACATCAAAACAAATGGCTGCTATATTTTAAGCTGTCAAATATTTCCATCGCTGTCCAGGAGCTAGATTGCCTCGATGTTGATGTAAAAGTAAACATTCGGGGTTATAGACCTAATGCACCAGCACCTAATGCTATTTAGCAACTAGACTTGCAGCTTAACATGGGCTCCAAACCACGCTCAACAGCTACCGATTAAGCCTAACGAGCCCTCTGGCTATTAGCACTTAGTTTTGGTGCTTTGCGTCGAGTCTCTCGAGAGACCTACCGACTGGCGAGTGTCCAATGTACCCAGTGTCCAATGTACCCAGACTCGAACTGACGCAACTGTGGGAAAATTTCTTCTCGGATTTTACATTCTTGCCTATAGAAATACAGTATGCAAGTCTGGTCTCTCCTCAGGGGGACACCCATCCAAGTACTAACCGCAACAAGAGACGCTGCATTTCGTCCTCCCAGTCACCAGGTCACAGCAAATGCCAACCTCCCAGTCTATTAACAACCTCCTTGCCTACTTGTTGAATTATTCCTATTGTTTATTCTGATGTCCCGTTCTTGCGTTTGGCCACGTCCATGCCCATGTACCTAGTGTTCAGCTTGAGGCCGACTGATGATGGCTGAAAGGCTAGAAAGTGGTCCCGAGAGAGTGCTGTTGACGCACTGGTGGCGGCTGAACAGAGACGTATGGAGCACCACGTGGAGTACGGGTGAAAGATCTCTGTAATTACTATCCATCTGCAGGATTCCGCTATGCTATCTTGTGGCCATAGCTGGTATTGAAGTCTAGGTTGCAAGCGGGATGTTACGCACAGTCACGCACATTTACGTGCAAGTGAACATTCGTCGTGGGATGGCGTAAGTTGTGTGTTATTGGAACCAGCCATCAACATGGCCTGTTGACATGGCCTGTCCCTGATTGTCTCTCTTCAGCTGCTTTCCTTGCATTCAGCTTGAGCCCGGAACAGAAAAAGATACAATTAAGTTCCATAAAAACAATACTAAATATTTTATTACCTAAACCGAATAACTTTCACGTTATTTAAGTTTCCTGTGAATCAATAAATGGAAAAAGTAAAATGTACTGCGGCAGGCATGGATGCAAGTTGCATTCTTTTTGTATCTCTATTCTGTATCTCTGCCTTAATACTGTCAAACTTTAAATCTATGAGGATTTATTGATATTTCAGATGTACCATATGGTTCTGAGTGTAGCCCTAGGATGTTTTTTTCTGGAATATTTTAATGAAATCAATAATGTTACTGTTAGTGCAGGTCCAGAGTTATGCACCATACATCCAAATAGACTTATGTATATTCAAATAAAGTAAAATTTTGATTTCTATTAACACGAACTTTTATTTTTGGAATTACTACATCTTTCAATACATGATAGTTCTTCTGGTTTCTTATTAACGTAAGATATTCGATGAAGTGTAACGTAAAAAAAGTGATGGTTTATGGCAGCGTTAACATGGGGCATCGTTCGGCTGTTGATGTAATTGTAAGCCTCATTAAGTTTTTCATTTCAATGGATTCGGTAAATGTAGTCGCCGTGCCATTTTCCAGTTCAGGTAGGTTACCAGTGACTGGTAATAAGGACATCTAAAAATATTATACCATCAGGCATGTGCTTTAAATTTCTTTAGGTTAATATAGTAGGTTAGGCTGATAGAAGAGATTAGATGTTCGGAGTGTTTCGAAAAGATGGAATCAAAATGATAATGGATTAAGGAGATATTAGAATATATAAATAGAGATAAAATGAACAGAAAAGAAAGAAAAATGCAAATGATGAACTTAAAAACTATCATTAAAAAATATACTGAGAAAAAGAGATGAAGCTATTGCAGGCTTTCATTCAATTGTATTTCATTGAATTGATGATTATATCGTTATGAGAGCATGCATTTTATGGTTTGAAGATAAAGGTAACGTACGAGTACGTAGTTCTAGTTGTTCTAAATAATTTATATAATTTAGGATTTTAAAAATTTCTTTCGGTAAAAGCACAATAGCTTTTCAAAAATTCAATTTTCTTATATTCAGGATACAGGATATACTATAACAGTTTATCTGCGACAATTAAAACCATATCTACTTAAAAATGGCGACTTTTGATTCAATTATTTTTTTACTTGTTAAAATATGTATTACTACACAAAAGTGCTAGTGCATATATTTAGGATGTCATCTGACATCCTCCTAAAAACTCCTAAAAACCTCCTAAAAATATCCTCCTAAAAAATCATCCTAAAAACTCCAATCAAAAGATAAAGAGAGAAAGTAGGCCACTATTTCGATCTAATTATCTAAACATGCTTTGATCTGGAGCTTTATCGACTTCTCTTCCCGTAATAATTTTTTATGCCAGTTCTATTTCGAGTGGCCCTTAAAAAGACCCTCCGCCTAATATAAGTCTATTTATATCTTTTGGGAGAACTAGTTATGGTTCAAAAAATGTCTGTAATATGAACTTTTATGGTTAAACTGTCACTCTGTAATTCTATTAGTTTTTACAGAGTGGCAGAAGGTAAAGGTGAAAGTCAAAGTATAAACTCTTCTTAATAATCTATATATTAATTTTAAAGTGATATTGCTGACGTTTTTGTATCTAACGGATGGGGTCAGTATTACGCTACCATTTTAATTATTTATAACTTTCAAAAGAGAAAATGTATAATTTTTTTTTTGTAATATGTTTATTCTCCGCTTTACATTTTCTTTAATTAATTTTATCCTTATCCGTGTCCTTTTTAACACATTTCCATAACTTTTGTCAACATATCTGGCGTTAATGCAGTGATTTCAGCACGGATGTCGCTGTCCTTGCTGTATGGTTTAGAGCTTATTTATGATAGCTTTAGAGCTTATTTATGTAAATCTTTTCCTTCAAAAATCTTCAATAAAAAATATCCCACAACCGTCAAATCAGGAGATCTGATAGCATTACAGTATTCTAATCGCTTATTGTGGTCTTTAGACAACAGGTCTTGAATAATTTGAATGCTAAAGGGAATCATATGCAAGTGACTTCTTAAAATTCGGCGTAAAGTGCATGGAGAAATTCCTAATTGTGCATCATGTTGTCGAATCGACGTTTTTGGAGACTCCTCCACACTTTGCTCCATACGTGCAATATTTTCAGCGTTTCACGATGTTTTTGGATCTTTAATGCGGGGTCTATCCTTAATGCAGTTATAAGTGCACAGATATTCTTTTAGTGTGTATTTATCCATACTAAAACTTGTACGGCTGCACTACACAACAGCCAAATCCAAACTGTTCCAAATATCACGAAAAAGAAATGGCGCTAAAACAAAATGGTAGAAAATGGTAGCTCACCCTTTAGTTAGCTTCAATTTGGAATTTTCTCCAAACTCGTCGATGAAATCTGTTGGACATCCGATATCATTTTCAAACGCTTTTCTTTTATTGCTCAATTTAGTAGAAATACCCAGAAGTTGTACCAAGGTAAGTTTGGTTAACATGGGATATTGTTAAATACTATGATACTTTCTATCATTCATTTTAGTCATCATATTTTCCTGTGTCAATCCCAAAATGATAATGAACTCCAAGATAAACCTGGCAGACATATAATGATAGTGTCCAAGAATTATTACACTTGATGGATCGTCGGTTTGAATTGAATTAATGAATTTGGTCTTGGTTCTATCTACAAGGTGATCTACGGGAAACGGGAGGTTTTTGGAATAGGTAGTACTCGATGAGAAGGAAAGGGAGGATGGCGGCAGGGATAGTACCTATGATCACAGTGGACCGTGGATGGTTAAAATATACTCATGTACATTGTGTGATCAAATATATGGTGAGATCTTCAACCTCAACACCATTCTAAGCTGTATTTTAAACGAAAGGTTCGTTAATGAAAACTAGGTCATCTAGTATTTTCTGATCGACGTGTCAACCGCGATATGTGGGCGGGGTGAGTGAGGCGGCCCTGCGAATGATTGTTCAACAGTTGAATGACGTAAAGTCTCGGGAACTCTTGGGAATTCTCGGGAACTCTCGGGAACTTTCGCGAACCTTTGGGAATTCTCGGAAACTATCAGAATTATCAGAATTATCAGAATTATCAGAATTATCAGAATTATCAGAATTATCAGAATTATCAGAATTATCAGAATTATCAGAATTATCAGAATTATCAGAATTATCAGAATTATCAGAATTATCAGAATTATCAGAATTATCAGAATTATCAGAATTATCAGAATTATCGGGACTATCAACAACGCCTCACAATTGTTCAGAAATCTCAGAAACAATGGATGCCATGTTTGAAGAAAACGAAAACCGAATCGTCATCATGAGCATTGAAGCTCATTTCTATGTAAGTGGGTAGTTAAAAAACGGAACTGACAATTTTAGGCCTCAGAAAATTTCCGTGAAGTATACCAGAGACCACTGCACAGTCTAAAAACACTGGTGTGTTTTTTTTTTCGACCGTAAATCCAGAATTTTCGGGCCAGTTTTTTAATAAGAGGATTCGGCCAGAATTCTGTCACACTAGACATTAATTCAACTCGCTACGTTAAATTAATGAGGTCACAAGATAAAGCTACTGCACATACGGCTAAAGCTTCCATGAATGTTGTTTCAGTTGTAGTCGCTAATCGAGCAATTTCTCGTTTTGTCCCACGGCCTCATTGGTTACCGGACATTTCCATATGTGATTTTTATTTTTGAGAGTACTTAAAATTACGCATGTATGAAAGTAAGTCCCCACACATTTGCATGATGTGAGATTGCTGTACGTGATCGAATTGAAGAACTCGATGAAAAAAACTTTGGAAGAATAAAGGCAAACTTTGACATGACAAAACATGACAAACTTTGAATGACATTATTTTCTCAATGAATGTCATGCTTCTTAAAAAACGTTGGTGAGCTCTGCATATATATATATATATATATATATATATATATATATATATATATATATATATATATATATATATATATATATATATATATATATATACAATATATCAAAAAATTACGGGGAATTGATCATTTGAAAAGCCCGCTTAAAGGGATTCTCAACGTTCTTTCGCTAAGTTGGCACAACTGTGCTCTATACTGACGCGGAGTCTGCTCCATTTCCAGTGCTCGATTTTGTCAGGTCATCTCAAGTATGTTTTGCAATTTTTACAATGAATAAAACATCGAATAAAGAATTTGTCTTAAAATTTGCCTTGCAAATGGAATTTGGTGTGTCGAGTGGTTGAAAATGTTGCAGAAGGCTTACGGTGAATTGACTTTATTAAAAACACGTGCATATGAGTGGTACAGTGCATTCAAAACCGGTCGGAATGTAGTGGAAGATTGGCCTCGCTCTAATCAGCTCAACCATCAACGTCTTCAACTGAAGTTAACATCGCTAAAGTAAAGGAATTGGTGTCTGAAAAGCATCATTTGAGTTTGAGAGAGATAACTACTGATCTTTCTGTATCTCACGAATGAAACACGTTACCGCTCAACTAGTGCCGAAAGACCTGAATTTTCTTCAGAAAGTCCATCATGTAACGGTCGCTGAAAACATGCTAGAATGGGTCAATTCCGACCCTACATTTATAAAACGCATGTAAATGGTGAGACATGGGTATATAAGTTTGATTTGCAAACCATTCAACAAGCTTCGGAATAGTACCTTCCAACTGAGCCAAAACCGAAAAAACCACGTCAAGGTCGATCAAAAGTTAAGGTGATGTTGACTGTTTTCTTTGATTATCGCAATCTTGTGCACCCGGAATTCTTGCCAGAAGGTCAGACGGTAAATAAAGAATATTATCTGAGCGTTATGCGGCGTTTGGGAGAGCAAATTCGTCGAAAAAGGCCAGATTTGTGAAAAGAAAACTCTTGGACTTTGCATTACGACAACGCACCATCTCACAAGGCTATCATTGTAAACGAATTTCTGGCCAAAAACTCAACAAAGACCATCGACCAACCATCGTATTCACCTGACATCGCTCCGGTCGGCATGGAAGAAGGCTCCGGCTCGATAGAAGATATAAAAGAGAATTCGCGGCGAGAACTGAAGTCAATTCTGGAAAATGCGTTTGAAAATGTTTTGACAATTGGATTACCCGTTGGCATAAGGGTATTATTTCGGAAGGGACCTACTTTGAAGGTGATACAATGAATTTGGATACATAATAAACATTTTGTGTTTTATTGACCAATTCCCGGCACTTTTTTAACATAATGAATAAATACCAGTGTATTTAGGTTCATGTAAAAGCATATAAATATCACATGAATAAAAGGCAACCAATTTTGTTGAAGAAACTGCTTCATAAACAACTGTTTTAAATCACTCTTAGAAATCACGGACAATCCACAATATGATTAAAATTATTAAACATGACAATATATAATGCTATTATAATAACAATACATAACTGTTATGTCGTCCTTTATATTTACATTTTACAAATAATGACGTCAAATCTTTTTCTACCACCAGATGGCACGACACCATTCTCTAACCTATCTTCCACCTGGAACTTTTTTGATGACTCTTATTTCTCGACAATCCCGTTCTCTTTATGACAACATTATTTCAAGTGATTCTTGAAAAGACAATCAGTGCCCTGACACCTTCGTCTTATATCAGTCAATTTATTTATCTTTTTATATTATCACTTGCAGTAGAGAAATTGTGTTACATAAAGTTTTACTGATAATACGAATAGTCACTCTCTAAAAACAGAGGGGGTGACGAATCGTAACTGATCTGTAGCTAGCTGGATGAAACTTATTTCAGGAGTGGTACAGCTTAACTCTTTCCACTTATTCATATTGGTTATACTTATTTAATTATTCAAAATGATGCGTGTTATTTTATTGAAAATAATTAAGTGGTCATTTCAAGAAGTAGAAATAAACTAGAAAAAGTTACACTGAAACTGGGCGAAGAGGCGAAACTGTGGGAATTACGGACAATGGAACAAAAAACTAAATGTTTGTGCTGTAATAGAAAAGAGGAAGTTATGTTAAATTTGGAATGTGAAAATTACATGTTTGAAGATGTGGAAACCTTTAATCATTTAGAGTGTTAATATACAGAAAAAAATGAAAAACAAGATACAAATGAGAGCATGTAGAAAATTTAGGTTTCGCAAATTGAAAATTGTCACGGAAAACATAACGAGATAAACAGGCTGAATTATCAGTAGCTACAATATATATATTTCGATGCAATTAACGAGTGGTGGTGCTCTTTTATGAGGGTGCATTATCATCAGAGTGCTTAGAATTCATGAAAATGATAATTCAACGATACGCAATAAAGGATATAATGACGCCGAATAAACCTTTCAAAATATCCAACATAACATTTTTTGTTAACTATTATGGTCAATTCTGGGAAATTATTTATGGATGAAACCGTTGGGCCCAAGTACTAGGTCACACAAAGAAAATAAGATTTTTTAGAATTTTTTTATTTTCAACGAAGTTAAGCGCATTATTCAACGTTGCACTTCAATATATTTGAATCAAAGTTCCAATATTTTAATACATTACAGCATTATAACTTTTCGAAAATATCCTCGAGGTTCGGTTGTAAAAGGGTCCAACCGTGTTATTCCGAAAATCAAATACCATGGTAATGTTTATACTATAAAGCATTCAATAAAATAACTAATTACAAATTACTTAATATGAAATGAGGAGTTTAAAAGTTTTTTTCACGGATGTCTAGGCAATACAAGGCTAAAGTTTTTCTGCTGATAAAATAGAAATATCACATTAAGTTGCAAAGTAATGCAATTGATTTAACTAATTTAGAATAATTACAGCGGTTAACCATTCAGATTTTGATTTTGAAATCGAGTGACCTTTTCTCCGAGTTAAACAGCTCTATCCTGATCACCACACAATACTGCAAGCCCTTTACCATAGGCTGCAATTGCTTTAATTGTAGAGGACTCTAGAAGAATCAAGATGTTTTAAAAAAGTACTACAAGTGTATTCAAAATGTAGAGAAGGTCTGAAGAAGAAGAAGAAGAAGCGGGGAGTCCCACCATGTCCCTCTCCACCGCCTGACCCTGAAGGGGGCAGACGGTGCCCCTCTTGGTCTTTATTAAGAAAGGTTTTTAATTACTTAATTAATTTAAAATAAATAAATCGTGCCAGACATGAAAAAGAGAAAACAAGACTTTGAACGAGGTATAGCAAGTATTTGAATTATGCGCTTCTTCTTATTCAATGTGTAAATAAAATACAAGTAATTCTTTATTAATTTAATACAAGATTAAATTTTGCTTAGAAATTTTCTCTCGCTCAACCCTGAAATCCCAATTAACTTGAATTTAAAGAAGGGTGGATCCCACAGAGATGGGCCGCAGCCCGATAAGTACCTATAACCTTCCCTTTTGAGCCCCAGAACATGTAACTATTTAATTTTGAAATGTGCTAACCCTAAAGGGGGGTGAGCTTTACACAGAAAGCAACATGAAAAATTTTTTAAGCAAATCAGACAACTGAATCTTAAAAAACTAAAAACGATACAATAACAAACATTAGAAAAGCCTAGCCTAAGACCTGAACTAAAACTTTATTATACATCAAAAACTGAAACATCAATTCTCATAACAGTCAGGCTGTCTCCGGCTCTGCCGCCACGAAGCCCTCCAAAAGAGCAGTCCTCTTCCTGTCCATCAGTGTCCGTAATATTCTTTCGGGTGTTGCTGGCCAGTGCGGACTAAGGACCTCAGCTATGGTGAGTCTCGGTACATCGAAAGCGCTACAATTTAATATTCTATGTATTGGGTCATCTACTGCTCCATTTGCGTATGCTGCACAGCACGCATCATCAATCCTGCCAATTCTCTTCAAGTGTTTCAGGAACTGACCGTGCCCGGTCAGCACCTGAGTCAGCTTTCTGTTGAAAGGAAAATGGGCTTCAAGCCAGTCCGACACGTTCGGCACAAAACCAAAAGTCAACCTTCCGGTTTCTTCTTCTTCCCATTCGGCCTGCCATCTAGTAATGGTCCTGTTCCTCAGGGCACCTTTAATTGTTTTCCTGTTGAGCCGAGGCTCACCAGGTATCAAAAGACCATGTCTGTTTAGCTGTCTGCCAGACAGATGTGCCCGGAGGTCCAAGGCCTCATAAATAAGCTCCTCGATCGGAGGAATCCCAGCCAAGATCGAAGCAGCAGCCGTTGAAGTGGAAACGTATGCCCCGATAATAGTTCGGGAGACCATCCCCCTCACCGATTGTAATTTGGCTCGATCTCTGACATGCATCAACTTATCTACAAAAACGTCGGAACCATATGTCAGGACCGGCATAACCGCCCCAAAGAAAATAGTTCGCAGAGAGTCCGCAGGTGTTTCATAAACTCTACTCAAGGATCTCCTCAGCATCTGGAACAGCTTCTTCGTCTTCTCACAGGAATATGTGATGTGAGCTGCAAAGGACAGCTTATCATCGACCAAAACACCAAGATATTTAAACTTTGATGACCTTCCAATTTTGTTCGGTCCAATTCTGACAGTAGGGTTTCTTGTCAATTTCCTGCCGAAAACCAGATATGTTGACTTATTGGCGGCTATTTCCAGTTTACTCGAGCACGCCCATTCGTAGACCAAATTCAGCGCCTCATTCATTTTTACTTCAAGGGCAGGGCGACTATTGCCCCCCACCACAATTGCCAGGTCGTCTGCATAGGCAATGATCTCAAATTCCGGCTGATTATCAAAGATGTACAACAGTTGATCCACGACCAGGTTCCAGATCATCGGACCCAACTTAGAGCCCTGCGGACAGCCTCTCTGCAAATCTTTATGAGCCGCGTCTGGCCCCAAGTCTAATCTAACGGATCTATCCGAGAGATACGATGCAACTATGCGAAATAACTGGCAGGACGGGTTCTTAAGCTTAAGAGCGTGCAGCACCGCAGGCCACCATACGTTGTTAAAAGCCCCTCTGATATCCAGGAAAATGTTAGCAGTGTATCTATACTGACTGCGCCCAACAGTCTCAACAAGCCTGCTGATCGTTTGTTTAGTGCCCTTTCCTCTAACAAAACCGTACTGACTTCGGTGATGGAACTCCTCCTCGCCGGTCGCCGCGAGAAGCTGCAGTCTCAAAAAATGTTCCAAGGCTTTACCCAGAATAGGTAGAAGCGTGATCGGTCTTATAGCTCCCAGGCTGTCCGGACTCTTTCTTTGTTTGGGGATAGTGATGAGAAGCCCCTCCTTCCATCTTCTCGGGAAGTACGCAAGCAGCAAGCAGTCGCTAAAAATCCGACTAACATAGTCAGAAATAGCAACCGCCACCGTCCGCATCACAATGCCCGGGATACCATCCAGACCCAGAGCTTTTCTGATGTTCAACCTGAGCAAGTATTCTTCGATCTCCTCTCTGGACACCGAGGGGGCCTCAGTTCCAGGACGAGAGCGGTCATTCTGATTAGTGCCAACTCAGGCGTATCCTCCGCTAAACTATCATTAATGATGAATTCATTTACTATGGCCTCCGCTGTCTGATCAAAGTCGAAAGTGCCATCATTATCAGGATCTGCTCTAATATTATTGATGATGTTCCTGGTACCCTTAAATTTTCCAGATGCTATCTTATATGGGATGCTCTACGGGTCCTCCCTTAGTTGATCGTTAACAAATGTGCTCCAAGAGTCCGACTTGGCCCTGGCTATCTCCTTTCTGAGCTTAGAAGCCCTATTCATATATATATCTTTAAGTCTAGTTCTTCCAATCATATCAACGGAGTTTTGGTACGCTCTTCTCTGTCTAAGCCCGGCACGCCTCAGTTCGTCGAGACGTTCTGTCCACCATATCGGCTTGGTAGGAAAAATCTTCCTTTTAGGCACAGTCTCCTCCGTGACATTCCTCAACAAACGCTCCAGCCCTGAAACTCTTCTGTCAATATGAGCAACTGTAGGCTCCCATAGTAACCTTTCCAAGTCCGCCAGGCCCACAATAACCATGTCCAGAGCCCTCTCCACATTGATCTTACAAAGGGAACTTCTGAGAATCGTACGGGAAATGTCGTGGTTGAGTTTCCACTGAAACACTATCAAACGATGATCGCTCAGCGAATCTTCCAACACATTCCAATCACATATCTTGTTGTTCGTATTAAGATTACCTAAAGTAACGTCAATGTTGCTGTTCCCAAGTGGGCTGCTAAAGGTGGTAAGAGCTCCGACAATGTTGTGAACCTGCAGATCTTCCAAGGAGAAAAACTCGACCAATGCATCGCCTCGATCATTGGCCACATCAGAATGCCACATCGGATGGTGCGCGTTAGTATCAATGGCCCAAATAATTGGACCACTCCTGAATTTATAGTTGACGTCCGTCAACAAGTCGAGCTGCTCTTGCAGACGAAAATCCCTAGCCGGTGACCAGTAAGCGCTACACAAAACAATCTTACTACTGCAGAGCGAAACCCTTGCAGTAGCCATCACTTCATTGGTGAATTGGGATATTTTCAAGCCGGAAAAAGTTGGATTAATGATGATTACACAAGCCTTAAACTTAACAGCCCGATCAGCTACAAGACCAAAATTCCCCAAACCGGGGAGACTGCAGACTCCATCTTTCATGAAAGTGTAGGGTTCCTGAATGAGAAGAATGTCAATCTTTCTCTCCACAGCATTTCTTAAACAGTCAAGCGTTGCCGCCTGACTGTGATGCAAGTTTTGTTGCCCAATGAAGACGCGATCTTTACGCATCATCACCAAAGTCAATACGTGCAACAAAGGCCTCCATCCTTCTTTTGAAGACAGTATATTTAGAATATCTGGGCCTGTGTTTAAAATCGGTTAATTTAGCCTGCAAACATAAGACGCACTTGTGTTCTTTAATCTTGCTAGCACTGGGGCAGCTCCTAGAGTCGTGCCTACCAGCACAGAAACTACACGCCAACTCAGCCGTACACTTCGTCGACTTATGTCTGAACCCTTGGCATTTAAAACACTTGGTAATCTGGACCCTGTCCTCAATTCTGCAGGAGTGCCAGCCAAGATACAACTTGCTCTTTTCTAGTAGCCTTTTCCTGGTCAAACCATCAACTTCTACAACCCAATGGACATAGTGCCTGTCTCTCGGGCCAAACTTATACACCGGGTTTATGCAAGGTTCTGCCTCTTCCCACGTCTCCAGAAGATTCTGCTCTACAATCTCCTTCTTAAGTTCTTCCTTTCTTATGCTGGACGGAACGTTAAAAATTGTCAGCCTGGGTTTAAGTTTATCAACAGAGGATACGTTTAAATCAAGTTTCTTGATGTCTTCCGAACGAGATAGCTTCTCGATGTCGTTTGATGCTGATTCGATGACCACTTTGTTGTTGCGTGTGGAATAAATTCTGGTTGGTTTGATGCCGAGCTTGCTGGGATTTAACTTTTGCATTAACAGCTTCTTAAGCTCTTCTCCCTGCATTTCTTTCCCATCTGAAGACTTAGAAATCTGAATCTTAAAGTTTTTAGCGACAGGAACCAACTTTCTGATGCCACTCACCTTAACTGCGCTGGTCGAGGCCACACTGGCATAAGTATGCTCCTTTTTGCGGCTAAGATTGTCCTCCAGTAACCTGCTCTGTTCTTTCGCCCTCTCATTCTGGTTAGATAACAGTTCTTTAATTTCTTGTAATTCCTCTCTGATGTCGCTATCTTGTCTGTTGTCAATAATGCCAGTCACCTGATGACTCATCTCGTCCAACTTGCTGATCATGAGCCTAGTGATTTGATTAAGCTTTTTCTTTTTGTTCTTATCCTCCGATGCATCAAAGCTTAGTTCTAACTTTCTAACACAGTCCACTATAATCTCCATTCTCTCCAAGAATGTTGCCTTCTCTTCCTTGGGATTTCTCGGCAAATTTTCTTTGATTCTTTTCCCAATGGGAAAGTCGGATTCTTCCTCAGACCCCGGACCAGGAGTCGGGTCTCTCATTCTCTTCTGTTTTGAATTTTCAGCTTCCATTCTGCTCATATTTTTCAAGCTTCGCGACGCCAGACCGGCCTGACCGGAACTTTGGCAGAGCCCACCTTCCCGCCCTTGTGAAAGGGGTTCCCAAACCCCTTCCTATACACCTCTTAGCCGTAGACCGGAGCTTATGGCGTGTTACAGGTATAATAACACGACTAATTGCCGGCCAGTCGTTTCCACCAGGAGCCCACGAGGAGGGGGGGTGTCGTCTTTAACCAATAGTAATTTATAGAGAAAATCACTTTAACGTCTCCTAGCAATAATCGCACCTCGGATAAACCTCATCGGTTACGATAATGCCACTGCGCAAAGCGAAGAAGGTCTGAAGTTTGATCAACTTGAAGTTTGATCAAAACGTCTAGTATGTTAGAATATTGCTTAGCCTTTGTTTATAAAGTTGTTCGCATCCATGGCAAATGCTACAGGGGCCCCCTGGTTAACACTGAATGAACAACGACGTAGAAATGCAGGACTGTCCTCTTGGATCTCCCGGCAGGCACTTTGTAAATATGCAATGGGTCAAAACTTATTCGAAAAAAAACCACCAAATTTTTATGCTTATCTGTCATCGAATAGATCATCATTAGGTACCTTTGTTAGGAATATTAAGTTAACTTACTTAACAACATGTCTCGTAAATAACTTCACATAACTAAAAAATGAGACCTTTTAGATTAGATCTAATAAAATAGATAAGAAAATAATTTGAAGAATTATATTCAATATATTAATAATACATAATATTTATAATTCTAAGGAAAAATATTAGAACTAAAATTCGCCTGGGTGAAAGAGTTCCTCAAATACACGTATATTTAAATTAAGTTGAGTAGATATACAGGGTGATTCATAAGTCGAGACTTTTTTTTAATAGCGTATAAAACCCAATGAAATAAACATTTTTTTCTAATACCATTTTTCAAAAATACTCAAAGATAAAAAATTTATCATATTAATTTGGAAAACAACATTCATCCCGGTTCTGCGCCTTGTACTTAAAGAAAAGGTTCAAACCGATTTGTTCCACGTGAAGTTGGGCGCGACGTATCCAAGAGTCGGTGCATATATATACATAATAGTGATAAAGATCTTTCGCTAATAATCTCACCAGACTGCTCTATGCGATCAATAAGTTCTTCTCTTGTATTAACTGGCGTTTTAAAAATTATGCTTTTCATGTAACCCCGTAGAAAAAAATCACAAGGGTTAAGATTTGGTAACCTAGCTGGCCACGCAACTGGTCCTCCACGACCTACCCACTTATTACTAAAAGTTAGGTCTAAGAACTCCAACACTTCACGCCTAAAATTGGCTGATGCCCCGTCGTGAAAGAACCACATGTTCTGCCTGACATTCAAAGGCACATTTTCTAGAATACCGGGAAGATAATTTTATGAAAATTTGAGACAGTTTTCGTCCGTTAAACGATCCGGCTCAACGAAAGGCTAACGAAAGGCCCAACAAGAATACCGCGACAATTGCAGCCCACACATTGGTCGAAAATCTATGTTGAAAATTTGTTTGCCTAGAAGCATGAGGATTATCAACTGACCAAAAATGAGTATTGTGGGAATTGTGAATGCCATTTTGGGTAAATAAAGACTCGTCCATAACCAAAATGTTTCTGGTAAAGTTTTGATTCTTCTCATGTTGATGTAAGAGATACTCGCAGAACTGAAATCTGTTAGGGTGGTCTTGTGGCTCAAACGCTTGAACTTGTTGCACGTGAAATGGGTACAACTAATTTTCCCGCAATGCTGTAAAAACTTTTTTTTTTGGCTCAGTTCAACTTGCCGTGCTATTTTTCGAGTACTTGTTGGGTCTTCCTCGATAAGATTCAAAATTTGTACCTTCCGTTGGGCGTTTTCGGGTACTCTCGGTCTTCTCCTGTGCCCTCCATGATGTTCCTTCAAATCACCGGTATCTCTGGCTCTTTAGACAACACGAATAAATGATTTTAGCAATGGGTGAACCCGAAAAGGAAACCGTTCAGTGTATAGCTGAGATGCAGCTTTGCCATTTTTGCATTGCAGGATTCTTCTGAATCTGCTCTCATGTCACCGCCTGTCATGTCATACGATTTACCTGCCATCTGTCAACTTGTAAACCTGCTATCAACGACCACACCCTGTACTATTGACCATATCATACTCTCTCTAATGGGTCACCTCCCTGAATTACAGAGGACTAGCATGACGTCATTAGAAAAAGCCCGTGAAAACCCTATCCGTTGTTATGGACCAAGAGGTTCTGAATTGTAGCTCTTGTGTGTAGCTTTGACCAATTTCCTAAAAATCATAGCCCTAGTGATCACGTTCCTTCCAGGGGGCGAAGCCCTAGAACCCACTATATCACTATATCACAAAAGGCAATCGGTTCCCAGTGCTGCCATCTATCGGTGGGAAACCAAATCACTAACAATGCCATCTATCGGCGGAAAATCTAATCAAAAAAGACCGCCCGTTATTCTGGACCAAGATTGAGGTTAGGTACGGATTTTGCGTCAGAACCCCTATAGAATAACTACTCACGATAACACTGACAGTAAAATACAAGTTTAGAAAATTAAAACAATACATGATTCACAGAAAAACGATAAACATTAGTTGTCTTATGTTTGTTTTGAATTTGCGCGCGATAGATTAAATTTGTTCAAATTATTTTAAGGGTCGGGCTTGAATTTTTAATTTTTTTTAAATTTTAAAAATCCAAAAATTTTAAAAATGGTACTAGAAAAAAATCTTTATTTTATCGAGTTTTATACGCCGTTAAAAAGAGTCTCAACTTAGGAATCACCCTGTATAGTATATACCTACATATACATCATATATTTTGCTTTGATATATTTGGAAGGTCGACATATTGCTGTTATCCAAACTTATACATACAGTTTAAAAGTCTTAATTTGATGAACACAATAACATGATAATTAAGAGATTTTTTATTTTATTCACCATATTTTAAGGGATTCTTTGCAGTTTGTATACCCTTTCGACATTCCTGAAGCTAAACTAGTCTCTTATCTATTTATACTGATTTATAATTAATTTTTTATATAACAGCAGTTTTTATATAATAGAGGGTCGTTCAAAAAGTTCTCAGTATGACAAAGAAAACACAAGATTTTATAATATTTTTTTTTCAATCTTTCACCTTCAAGTCCAATATATTTAAAGTAACTTCGTTCCAACATTTTCACACCCTTACTATAATGCGATTTGTGCAAAATATGCGGTTGCTTCTGGTTGATCATCATTTGAGGTGAATCTTCATCCAGCGACCTATTTATTCAGCTTTGTTCCCAAAGCTGAGCTGTTCCAAAAGAAGTTATTGCTGGAAGCTAAATAATTAATAAAATGCTAGCTGCTACGCTGCATGTGGAAGTACTTCCGTGATGGACATATCTTTTGTCATGAGGTCTATGAACACCACACCACAAAATTTCCAGAAATACGTAGTCACGTATTTTCTTGTGGATGGAACCCTTTTCACTATTGGGACAATAGTGAGTTGTATTACTCTTTGGTGATTGTCATGTTATGTAGTCTTTGAACACAACATCACGAGGCTCCTAAGAAACATTTCGCTTCCATTGGCGCATTTTCAACTGCTTCCGTCTACTGTTTGCACTGCTAATTCATCTTTGGCATGTTATAAAATGTCGAAAAATCTTTTATTTAAACATGAAAAGATTTATGTTTAAATAAGTCTAACACACAGTCTTAACATATGTTTATTCGGATATGTATTTAATCATCTGCTCATTCATTTGAAAACTTTGTCAAACGCGCCACCGATCGAGTGGATTTTTTTTTTATATCCATTATATAAACCAAACATTATATAAAATGTAGTGGATACGGTCTAGCGGGGTGCCCACAATGTCATGAACCTTCGGTTCTCGATCATTTGTCGGTCGTAAGTGGTTTTGGGAGTCTGGACCAAAAGGAAGGGGAAGAATCCTTTAAACTCACTGAAAAAAAGTACTTTATAAAAGCTAGAACTTCAGTTTTATCAATTTTTCAGGTTTAAGTTTTTTTTATCAATTTCAAAATTGATTTGCTTTACTCTATCCTCCAATATACGCGTTTCAAACTTCGCATCATGCCATCTAACGAATCATACTTGTCAAATGCCATTGGCTTTTAGTTATATAGGGCTGAGTATTTTTAGAGCGATTCCCGTTTTACTTATTTAGTTTTTAACGCATAATTATTATAAGTTGATTAGAAGACTTAATTATTGCCTCTATATTAAAGGACTTAAATTGTACAGAAATTAAAAATATAAGACTTTGTATTAACAATACATTTAATTAACTTAATTATTGTTGCATTAGATTTTATGTATTAGTGATAGAGTCCCATTTTTTCCTGTCGTAAAATTTCTTTGTTGAAGATAAGTTCAACAGATTGAACTTTATTTGAAATATCTTAAATTTTATTGAATTTCGATAGAAAAGAGTGAATAGTAATATTTAGCTATTCAATATTATTACTCATATTACTCAATTCATATTACTCATTTACTCATATTACTCATTACTCAATATTATTACTGATATGGAACATATTTGTCTTGAGGACGCAGATATTAGTCTATTTTGTACTTTTATATTTTTGATATAATCTCCTCGCACTTTGGCTAAAGCTGTTTAGTTTATCAATTCCGTTTTGAAAGTAGCTTTTTCGAGGTGCCCAATCTAGTTAACTTAAGCACGGCTCAATATAATAAAAAGATTTGCTAAAACAGATTCGCTAATTGTTATTTGATTTAGTATCTTTAGTTCGTTGTTCATATATGGTATCTACCGAATAATTTCTATTTCAAAGGGGAATTATCCCATGGAAGAAAATTATAGACAATAAATAAATTTAGAACATGGATAATTATAGATTCAATTGGTTTATGATTTTCAAATAGTACTTTCATTTTTTTTTCTTTTGTATAGTTTTATTTCAGGACAAAATAATTTCCACTGAAATATAATTTATCAGAAACAAGCTCACTTATAAAATTACATTAAATGAGTTTTCATGTTTTAGCATTAGCCTAACGCGAAATGAAATAAATCTCATTTTTACAATTTGTTTCTCTTTCTATTTTTCGATTTATCCACAGACGGACAGTTTGGACAGCATACTGATAATCCAACGGTTAAAACTTGCATCTCGAATATCAACGAACGAGACTTTTGACATTGAATATATTACGACAAATTCAATTTGAACCATTGAAAAATGGAGAGAGATAATATACAGACTCTAAAATTTTGGAACAGGAATATACAGGGTGCAGCAGAAAAACTGGCGATTAAAAAAACTTAGTTACTAATCGACATACAATATTTAAAAAAATAAAAATATTGTTACAGTAAAAGAAAAACATATAATTTTTGAAGACAGAAGTATACTTATTCACACAACTACTGATTACAGTGCGCAACATTTCTGTTAATTTTGTTAAATTTTTTTTAAATGGAGATCATCTCGGTGAAACAATGTGCCATCATTAACTAGAGGATAATTGTTGTGATAATAACGTATCGATCATATGAACGTAGCAGGGAGCCATATCATTAGATAGCTGCATTTTCACTGGTATGTTCAAAAATGTTTGGATCAATATCGTAAAAGAATGATATTGCTCACCAAATTGTGACATTTGTTATATGCAACGGTTCCGTGCACTTGCCGACAATATTTGTCAGGCTAATGCTGAAAATTTTGTTTGTTCAGAAAACCCGAATGGTCCAAACGTGCTTCATCACACAAACAAATTGTGAATAAGCTTCTCATTTTTATCCAAAAGAGCCGAAATTTTGCAATAAAAATAAATGCGGTTAAGGTTATGCCGTTAATATCGACTTGATGGCGATATAAGCCGTTGAGCTGTTATAATACAATCACTGTGTTTGTTATGGATTGTCCAATAAGATTCAGAACTTTAAAATAAGGTACAATAATACAATAAGGTACAATAAGGTACATTAAAGTCGAAGAGATTTTCCAGTAAACAACAAATCACTTTTTGAAAACTTCTCGACGCACGATCATCAGGAGATGATTTAATCTAATTCTAAAAACTAAACTATGTCCTATTTATATGATAACCCTACCTAATGAAGCGTGGAAAATCATGAACCGTGAAGTTCACTCAGCCTTACATTAATAATTGAAAAGTTTACACTTTTTAATACTCTGAAATTTCTCATACCTATATTATGTTCGGCCACATGAGATCTTGTTAGGCAACACAAGATTTTTCATTTCTCACATATCTAATGTGGGCAATGTATTTTTTAGATCTCGTTAATATGAATCTTTTTGTTTGCCCAATATACCTTCGATCACAATCTTGACAACTAATTTCGTAAATCTCCGAATTTTCATGTTGATCTACTTTATCCTTTGGATTACCCTGGATTTCTTTTAATTTATTATGTGGTTTGTACACAACTTTAATGCCAATTTTTTAAAAATTTCATGTAACCCTCGTGTTAATTGGGCATCAAACGGTATTACTATGAATTTATTCTTGTTCTGATCCTTTTGCTGTATTGCCCAACATGCAATCGAACATAACCATAACATAGATATTAGATATTTAAGACTGGTAAAAAGTGTAAATAACAATAGGGATTTGGATGCATATGAAATTATTCAAATAGAAAAATGTAATCATAAGTAAATCAAGAACCGAGATAAAGGACCTATTCCGTTCAGTCAACTTTTTCAATTATTAATGTAACGCTCAGTAAACTTCACGGTTCATGATTTTTACACTCTTCATTAGGTATGGTTATCATATAAATAGAATATAGTTTAGTTTTTAGAAGTAGATTAAATCATCTCCTGATGATGCTAACATGGTTAGCGAAACGTGCGTCGAGAAGTTTTCAAAAAGTAATTTGGTGTTTAGTGGTAAATCTCTTCGAGTTTAGTGTTTCACACCGAAGGTTCCAACAGAAGAATTGAAATAATGGTATGTTTTGAAAATAATGTCGTTCAAACATCTCCTTCCGCTTTGTCAGGTGGAATGCATTCTGGAGACCTAATTTTCGATTACTCTTTCACATATATTCCCTAGTATATTTTCAATTGTGGCCTGAATGTTTCGTTAGGGTCAATAATTGTTCGAGATTTATTTTTGTAAATCATAGATTTAACAAAACCCCACAGAGGTTGTCTGGCGAGATAATATTGTATGGTGAGAGTCTGACCAGTTACACCATTTTATTGAAAGAAAACATTGATTATATCCGTATTTATCAATTCAGGTCAAAGATATTCTGTTAATATATTCTCATAACGTTGACTATTAACAGTAATATGATTTTCATCATCGCCTTCAAAAAAATAAGATCTTATCACCCTTCAATCAAAAAACCGCACCAAATAGTGACTTTCTGAGGATGAAGAGGTAACTCTTGAATCATTTGAGCATTTTCATTCGCAAAATCCTGCATGTATGTTTTTTCACAAACCCATTAAGCCAGAAGTGCGATCCGTCGGAAGATATTATTTTTTCCCCTAGTCAAAAAAGATTATTTTTGGGGTTGACCGTCCTACTGGCCTATAGCCAAATTGTTGAAGTGTGTATTCTATGGTGATTTAACACAATATACTGAACACACAAGTCTATTAGTGACATTTACATCACAAAGAGTATTGCCGTTTTTATGTTTCAAAGTTCTGACACTTTTATTGGAAAACTCATTATTATGCCTTAACGACAAAAGCATGCTGTGCACCGTTCCACTGATTTACGCTTACTAACGTTAAAATACTGCAGATTCAGCATTGTAATAGAGTGGTGGTCTCTTTACCTCAATTTTTTTTATTTCTCTGCAGCACCCTTTACATCCATGAATGATTAGTCACGAATAAAATTATTTTTATATAAATACTTTTTCTTACTTTACTATAAAAGGAAAACACATATAGATAAACATCACATATCAAAATCAACACATAGAGATAAATCCGAATAATAAAGATTGGGAGCAAATTGTGTACAAATTTAACATATTGATGAATCATATGTCGCATGTCTTTGTACAGTTGACTTCTAATAATAGATTACTAATAATCTGTAATGTTCTGGTCAATTGAAAAACAGTCCATTAGTTTTCTATATTTATCAAAATATAGTTGTATTTATTTTTAGTTAGAATTAGACAATGGTATCTCGATAAGGAAGTACATCTCAGCCACTCTAGTAACCAAGCTGAGTAAGGCTCGATATCTTCCAGGTTGCTCACTGACCTGTCGGTAGGTGCTTTGTAAGAGAAAAAATTATGTAAATTAAAGATTGATAGGCTCTGGGAGGTATTGAATAGCGTTAATCGACAGGTGAGTGATATGGCGGTTCTGAGCCCACGTTAAACCTGTTCGGAGCCCAAGTGATATGAAGCACCTGGATAGGGTAAATCATTTACGCCTTTTATCTAAATATAAAATATATTGAATTATAGGACCAATTTTTCTAATTATTAAAATGTAAAATAATTATTAATTTACTACCAGAATTAGCACAAATTTTAGAAAGACAAAAATTATCATTCATGTAAAAATATAAATAGGGCAAATAGTGATAAAATTTAATAAGATCATCGATATATAGAGGTTGAGTTATTTTAAGAGTAAATATCTAATATTAATACCAACGGATCAGTTACTCAGTCTATCACTATACATAAAAATGCCATTTCTTATTTTCATTGAAGCAAATACCGTGTAATAGTTACTTCAGCATTATGCTAAAAGTTGTTTCTTCCAACGTCAAATATGTAGTGATTTTTTTTTTAAATGACTGGCATTATAATTCAAAATGTAGCTGTCCTTCGTTGAAATTTATAGTCTGAAAAACTTGCGATATGTGTAATTTTTTTTAATCACCTCAATAATATTTAGATAAATTGCAAACACTCAGGTTGTGAAAAATCAACTTCACGAATCTAGATGTAAGAGAAGAACTATATATCGGCTGCTGAGGTCAGGTGGGCTAGTCACCCGCCTTGGAATCCAATAGTCCCGAGTCGAATCCTGGTTCGGGTATGAAATTTTTATATAGTCTACCCGACTTTAATGGGGCATTAGGAAATACTAGGAAAAATAGACGCTGAATGGCCACAGTAGTCGACGCGTCCGTCTATAATTATAATCTAAAAAAAGAAGAATCTACGGAAGAAATCTTATAAGCCAGAAGCAAATATAATATTTTTATGGTAGATGGATGGATGGAAATACATTTATCTTAGCAGAAAACGAAGTGGAAATTAGGGTTGGAAACCACGAATTTTATTTTTGCTGAGGAGTATGAACAAATTGGCATAATAAGAGGATCTACATAAAGTTTGATGACGCACCAGCTTGAACTAATCTACAATAAACAAACTAAAACTTTCTCTATTTCGCGGATTTCAGATTTCAATCTCATTCAGTATTTATGCAACCACTTGAAGGATTTAATTTTAATATCATTTTAATTATTTGCAACTTTTAAAAGAAACAAGACAGATTTTTTATTAATTGATTGATATCTCCGTTATTTTGTGATAGTTCATTTTTCAAATTAAATAAAATTTTATTTCTTTAGTAGGTAAACGGATTTCTGCTCTTTGACTCTGGTGTGAAAATTCCTGCTTGCTTGTCCTAATAACAGCTACTCCGCTTGTTGCAACTTAACACATAAACTCCTGATTTTTTATTTTGTTGCGTCTTTGGCATTAAAAAGTAATTTACTGGTTGACTGGGTGGTTTTAAACACTATTTGTAAATTATGTTTCTTTAAAGAAAGCGAGCTTTTTGTTCTGAAATTGGACCGACATATGTAATATTACAGTATTTTTTATCATTTGATTGCTTAACTTTTGGGTATATTTGATTGATTAATAATTGTTTTTGTTTTATTTTTATTAAATAACTGATTTATTTTTTACTGAAGCCATTATTTTGTGTTATGATTTTTATTTTTTGAAGTTCTATTTATCTATTATTTTTGGATAACGGAACTGTGAATGCTCCGTGGATCATAGGTTTATTATTTTAATTTTTTGTCTGGATATTGAAAGGTGTAGAAAATTTATGGTTTAATTTCTCTCTTTTTCAAATATAAATTTTATTTTTGGATGTATTATCTTTAAATGTTTTAATGTTTCATCTATTTTTCTGTCGTGTCCAGTATAATATACCATAATATACCATACCAAATGTCGTCTACGAGTCTAAACCAAAACAGTATATTTTTTACTTTGTTTGTTTTACAAAAATATTTTCCAAATTTGACATTAACAATTCTGATAATAAAGGGCTGAGTAGGAATCCCATTGCTAGATCATCCTTTTGTTTGCAAAATGTATTATTAAATTGAAAATAATTTTCATTAATGCATATGTTAAAGAGTTCCGAAATGTCGTATTGAACAAATTCCTAATAATTGGATTGCTGTTATTTATTTATGAGCAATCTATTAATTGTAGGCAATATTCATTTGAACTATTGGAGAACATATTGCTCTTGTGATATTAAAAAACCGTTTTTTTTTTGGTATAGGTGGTTTGCTAAGTTTTTTTGTAGGGTCTACTGAATTTTTTATTGAATGTTTTGGCGAGAAATTCGTCAAATTTTTGAAGATGTTATTAAATGTTATTAAGATTTAAGTAAAATGCTAGATTTCTTAACGGGAGATTTATGTATGAAACTACTGGTCTTATTGGGAAGTTTTCTTTATGAATTTTAATTAAACCGTAGAGTTTTGGAGGAGTAGTTTTGTAGGAGTCCAATAGTCAATATGAATCCTGTATGAATGTATTTCTTTTCGTTTAAGAATATTGTCTTTATACTTTTTATTGTCAATTTTAACTTGTTTTGAATTTTTGTTGTAAAGTAATTTTTTTAATTTACCGAGATCTTCATTATCTAGAAAGATTTAAATTTTTGTTTTGTAAGTTTCTTTTTTCAGAATAACAATTGAATTACCTTTGGTCATAATTAGATTATTATCTTTGATTTTATATTTGATGGATTTGATAATTTGACCTTCATTTTTGTTGTAGTGGTATTCCCAATTCATTTCTAGAATCCATTTAATTTCTTCTTTTGTAAAATTAGAATTAGGAATTTCAAGGGATAGTTCTGTTTCAGATATTATATTTTCTAAAACTTTTTGCTATTTGAGTTATATTTCGGGCCGTTTTCAATTGACTCTAGCTCCTTATTTGTGAAATTTGTATTTGATAAGCTAATGAATATTTTGTAGAAGTTTTTTTGATTTGTTCGTCTGGTTTTATTATCTGAGATATTAAATTCAATTGAATAGAGTTTACATGATAGTTCAGAGTGCAGAACTTTGATATGTATAAGGAAGTTGTCTTTAATGTTGAACTATTTTCTTGTTTCTTCTTTTAGCTAGGTGTTTTTGCAGGAATCCAGAGCAGCTATTTTTGTCCTCATTATTTTCTCCACCATGCCCATTATTCACTGTCTTTTTTCTTCCAGAAGCAGAACGCCGATGTTGTGTTCGGTCATTTCTACATTGCATTCAGCAGCAGTAGCCATCCGAAGCGGTTTCCATCTCGGGGACTGGAACATTGTGTGGTTCCTTGTATCCACCATCCCACAATAGCGACAATCCTTTTCCTCTGACTTTCCCATTCTGTATAAATAGTATCTGAAGGATCCATGGCCCGTTATTACTTGTGTTGTGTAGAAATTTGTCTCCCCTAATTTTCTGTTGTGCCACTCTCACGTCTCGGATAAATGTTTTTGCCTTTCCCTCATAGTCGTTCCATTCTTTGTGCCAGGCTTCCAGTAATTTCTGCCTTGCTTGGGTTTTTGATTCCTTTCCCCTTTCGAATATTGATACGCTTTCCATGATTCAGAGTCTTATTGGTGGTGGACCAGCAACGGCTAAGACGGCTATTGTGGGCACGGTTCTATATGCACTTGTAATGCGTATTGCCTTTTTTCTGTTTACTCTTTCGAGCATTGCCTTGTAGTGCTTATACCTTAAGACGTTTGCCCAAATAGGCGCCCCATACAAAATGGTTGATATAGTGGCCTCCACCAATATACGCCTCTTCCAGGCCATTGTTTTACCTGTTTTTGGGGTTATTTTAGTTAGTATCATCAATGTTTTATTTGACGCGAGTGGTCATTTTAGCATCTTTGTTTATGAGAATCCCTATATATTTAGTTGCTCTTGTACTGTTTATTGTGGCACCCTGAATATTGGCTTGGAGGTTTGTGAGTTTTCTTCTCCCCACCAATATTGCCATTTCAGTTTTTTTGCTCATATTTTATTGCCACTTGATTCATCTCCAGGGCTATTTTGTTAACATTATGCTGTGCCATTTCTTCCAGAATAGACCTGGTCCTGGCTCTTAC
Source organism: Cosmopolites sordidus (assembly GCA_031761425.1). NCBI lineage: Eukaryota > Metazoa > Arthropoda > Insecta > Coleoptera > Curculionidae > Cosmopolites > Cosmopolites sordidus. The sequence goes on from JARFXV010002410.1 coordinate 26,322, forward strand.
CACCACCGCCAGGTCATCAGCGTACGCCACCATGGTAACTCCTTTCTCTGTGCTGATTTTCAGGATTTGATCGTAGAAAATATTTCATGGTAAAGGTCCAAAGATCGATCCTTGCGGTACTCCGCAGGTTGTTGATATTTTGTCCCCCCACTGGGTTAATATATATCTGTCTGAGAGGTATAATTGAATCATTTTAATTAGGTACGGGCTGATTTTTGCCCGATGTAAGTTATTCACTATCTTTTCCCAGGGGGCTGAGTTAAAGGCATTTTCTATGTTTAACGTGACCATTGCGCAGAATTCTCGGTTATTGTAGGCCTTTGTTTTTATTTTTCAGGTGTTTCCATAATCTTTGATAGCGCATTTAAAGTTGATTTCCCTTTCCTAAATCCAAATTGGTTATCATGTAAGATTTTACCGTCAGTTATTTCTTTCTCCAGTCTGCTTTTGATCAACGCCTCTAGAAGTTTTCCGGCAGCATCCAGTAGGCATATGGGTCTATATGATGTAGGATTTAGCAGTTCCTTTTTAGGCTTCTCAATTAGTACCAACTTTGCTTCCTTTCATATATCTGGAAAATGGCCTTTGGCTAAACACGTGTTCATAAAACTGGCAATATTATCTGGATTATGTGGGGTAACGACCGTCACGATCTGTGGAGGAATGTGATCTGGTCCTGCGGTTTTGCCTATCTTTATTTTGTTTGCTGCATTTATAATTTCTTCTGATGTGAAAAGCGTAATGGCTCTTTCCAGGAGGTCTATTTCTGGCCATTTAGTTACTGGGCGCTTTGGAAACAGTTTGTCCACTTGTTCTTGTGTTTCGCGTTTATCTATATCAGGAAAGACATCAATTTCCTATGTCTTTTTGATTTAAATTATTTTGTTACAATCTGATATCCTTTGCCCCAGATGTCATTTTCTAGCTCTTCGCTTAAGTCTTTCCACATTTTACTTTTCTGTATTTCTGTATTTTTATTGCTTTTTTTCAGATCATTCTTTGCTATTTTATATGCCTGCTCTTTCGTGCAATCGTTGTTGTCTCTTAGTTTTCTAGAACATATAAGTGATCTTCTTTGAGCTATGCATCGTCTTCTCTTTTCAGCAATTTCTGATATCCACCAGTAAACTGGGGAATGACCGTATTCGGTTGTATCTTTCTTGGGAGATACTTGTTGCAGATATGTTTTATTTGTTTAATGAGGTCATGCGGCTCGCTAACCAGTGTCCCCTTATTTCGACTTGTCGCTAAGTTGTTCTTAAAAGTTTCTAGAATATCTGGGGATATTCACCATCTTCGATAGGATTCGCTTGTATGTTCCCTTTCATTGTTCAATTCTCCCCGTGTGAGTTCGAAACATATATTACGGTGGTCGGCAATGTTTTCGCATTCTACTTCTACTCGCCAATTAGTAATACTATTGCTTAATTCACTTGGCGCCATGGTAATATCTATGAGAGAACTGCCAGTTGCAGCGCAGAAGGTAGGAGTATCTCCTTTATTCACCGTAATTAGATCTTTCGCCTCTAACCATTCCTCCATAATATACCCTCTTTAGTTTGTTGCTTTTGACCCGAAAATGGTTGTTTTTGCGTTTAGATCACCTCCTATATTTTTATAATTATATTTTTTTGAGTTCTGCGTTAATTCCTCAAATTCATTTATAGGTCTGTTTGGCGAAAAGTAGCACGAGTAGATACACAGGCCCTGGGTTCCTTCTACGCTTGTGAAGCCATTTCCCTTAAAGTGATGGGTCCCCGATAGTTGCCGGTTCACGTGGATAAAACAATTGCCATCAAAATGGCAAAAATCGGTTGCTACCTTGTTTAAGAGATCATGGGCTGCATAACACCGATTAAGGTTTATCTGCAGGAATTTAATCTCTTTTGGAATGGTGTGTTTTTGTTTAAATTTTTTTTTAGTCCTGTTTTCTGGCTAGGGATAGTGTGCGTCTGAAGGCTTTACACTGCATTGTACCGTACTTGTGACCTACTGCATGGCATAGTAGAGAATTTCTCGTCTTTGCATTGTGTTTTTTATGTCCATCAACCCCACCCTTGTAACAGGTATTTGTTCGGTTCGGGGCCATTGCATTCGGGGGTATTATGCTCATATGACCAACATTTCTGGCAACTACAAACCTGGACTCTTTTGAAGATGGAGCAATTTACCAAATCTACCCGTATTTTGTTATCCTTTGCTAATAAATCCGCGGTGGTTCTGTCGGTTATTAGGGTGATTGCCAGTGTTCCTCGTGCATTTGGTCTAAGATTGCCGAGTTTCTATGTATGTTTTTCTTTAACGAGCCCAATTTTATACATATATATATATATATATATATATATATATATATATATATATATATATATATATATATATATATATATATATGTACCGTGTGTCCCAGCCAAATGGAATAAATTCGTTAATAAATAAATGGGGGCGTGTTCGAAAAAACGCTCGAACACGTCGATTGGTATTTTTAGATGCGCATTTTATTCAACAAAATTTTTTTATACAGTGTGTCATGTAACTGTTACATGTTACATGTTACACATTACACACAATATATATATATATATATATATATATATATATATATATATATATATATATATATATATATATATATATATATATATGTCCGATTTTGGTGAAACGTCGTGACTTCACAGAATCAACGGATCGACATCCGGAATGATGTAGAAACATATATATATATCCGATTTTGGTGAAACGTCGTGACTTCACAGAATCAACGGATCGACATCCGGAATGATGTAGAAACATATATATATATATATATATATATATATATATATATATATATATATATATATATATATATACTTATATATATATATATATATATATATATATATATATATATATATATATATATATATATATATATATATATATACTTATATATATATATATATATATATATATATATATATATATATATATATATATATATATATATATATATATATATATATATATATATATGTATGTATGTATGTACTATACCTTACCTTAGAGTCAGTTTCATGTAACATTACGAAACTATAGTAACAAAGTCAAAAAATAAAAATAAGTGATATATAACAAAGTAAAATTTTGTTTTATTTTATTTGAATTTTTTATTGTATAATATGCCTATTTCCTCTTTAAACTTTTTGTTAATTAATTTTTGAAAATTATGTCAATTAAGTGTTGCCATGCAACTTAATGCCCTTTATAATACATTTTCTATAACTTTTGTCAACATATTTGATGTTAATGCGATTAACACCAACGATTTTCCAAGAAATCCCCAGTAGTGCACAACGTCGTCGATATTTCTGGAGACTTCCCATGTTTTACTCTTCACGTGCCATATTTTCAGAGCTTCGAACTGTTCTTGAAAATATTTCCATGCATTTTTTCGCGTGGATTTGTAGATATTAAAACTTGCACGTGTGCATTACACAATGGCCAAATTCGAACTGTCACAAGTATCACTAAAAAAATGGAGCCAAAACAAAATTGTATCACGCATACTTATCCCACCCTTTGAACCTCAAATTATTTATAAGTTATAAATATAGATTAGAAAAACTTAAAAGAAAAATTTACTTTAGTTTACTTTAATGTCTCTATTTATACTTTTTGTAGTTTAACTTAAAAAAAAATAATGGTAATCATAAAAACAACAAGCATCAACGCAGGCTATTAGATATTATTTAGAATTAAGAAAACTGTAGGAAGAAAAAATCTAAATTATTCAAATTATGATTACAATCAATTTGGGTATTATAAGTACAATAAAATAAACGATTCAAATTTCAAATCATTTAATACAATTATCCGTTTAGATTAAATATAATCATAAGGGTAGACATTATTTGATTGGAAAAGAAACAGTGTTAAAATACATGGTGGACAAATAAGCTTTGCACGCACCCTCCTCAGTACAAAATGAGCATGGGAGAAATTATTTTTCGGAAAGATAGTTCCAATGGCTCGGTAAACGTGACCACACCGCGCGTTCTTTGTTAAAGAATATTATCAAAAATAATCCTTCCTATGTAACTGTTTGCTATCTGATCCGCTTAGAGTTCTGATTTCATATCAAAGTTTCACTGTGAATCTATATAAGACATCTGTAACTCGTAGTATACTCAAGTAACTCGTTTCACTTAAAACAGGGAAGCAACGAATGGGTGGCGGAACGCGAGAATCGAAAAAAGTATGGATCGAGTTTGGCTTTCTGTAAGAGACGATCCAAATTAGAGGACGTATAGATGCTCTGATGTTCTAGCAATGCCATGAACTAATTTATGACAAATTTTAAAACGTCCTTAGAAAATTCAGTTGGTGCCAAACTTCAAATAAAACTGTTTTCGGATTCGGACGCAGACAAAATGGCAGAATGGACCATTTATTAAAATATCACCAACTTAACATACAGAAAGTGGCTGTAAAGATGGTTATGTTAGTGAACTAATAGGTCTTTACTTTTTGTGTTCGAAGGCGGGCTATAACTCTTAATTGTGTATAATATGATGTTAAAATAGTTCTTAGGAACCAAAGTTGCAGGTGTTTTCTGATTATAATAGCAGAAATGTGTATTGTTATAGTTCTTAGCACCAAAGTTACAGGTATTTTCTGATTATAATAGAAGAAATTTGACGTAGCAAGATCGCAGCAATATAGTGGTAATATTCCATGGCCACCAAGGAGCTCTTGAAGGCTGATGATGACTCCTCGATTTCTGTTTATGGGTCTCCTAAAAATTCACGTTTATGGTAACAAACTTGACAATACAACTCAGCTCAGCTCTATACTCAGAGTACTCAATAAAGTGAAAGGTTTTTTAAAATTAAATTTCTATATTCTGAGAGTGCTAGCAATAGAAATCAACCTGCTGGTTTGATGATTTTTAAAAATAAATTGCCTATTTTTCTCTAACTTTAAGAAACTTTCATATAGTTAGTATTTTTATATTAATCCGCTTTTGAATAGTGACAAAATTAGTGCCTCAGTATCATATATTCATTAAATGAAAAATCTGTCCCGTTCTTTTGTTTACAAGTCATAAAATGATAATTAACCTATGTTATTTTATATAAATTAGCACTAAAAATATTAGAAACATCCAAATAATTTCTACTGACTGCAGATTTAATGACAAAAAGGATTTAAAAGGGATATCCAATGAATATTCATATTTAAGCTTTGTTTGGCTAAGTGGCGCCATTTTTCATACATAACGTTTAATCTCATTTAACGTAATGTGAAACGAAAATAATTTTAATTTTTGCGATTTGTCTTACTTTCCATTGTCCGGTTTGCCCACAGACGGACAATTTGGATAGCGGATCTGCGGACCCACAGTTGAAACCTGAATCTTGTAAAATCAATGACCACTATTTAGACATCGAAAAGATTACGGGAAATTCGACTCGTTGCATTTTTTGTATTTATTTAACGCCTGTACAAAAAAAAAAAATTAAAACGATCGAATTAATGTTGAGTTAGGCGAACATACCGCAAATATTTCAGATCAGGCTGTCAGTGCTAAAACTGGTATAAATCCACTCCAGGAATTTGGATATTAGACAACAACAGTTTGGAAAATACTTATTATATTAAATTATGAAAAATAATCGGTTGTCCGGAAAATTCGTACGGGTTTTCCATTAGTTGCCCTTTTCGCGTTTGTAAACAAAAATGTGGGTTCGATTAGCAATGTTTATGTACATGCTATTAATTCCTGTGTTATTTCCAATGTTTGTGTTCGAATTTGTTTCGATTCCCTTCAGTTAGTCAATTAGTTAGTTTATACTAACTTCATTTAGTAGTTGATATTATTTGAAAATGTCGGTCGATGTTTAGTTTATTTAATACTATGGTTTTTTAGTAACTTAAATAACAGTACACATAAATTAGCTATAAATAGACATATTCCTTTTAACAGAACGAGGATCTTAAACTTACCGTAAAAAAGGGATTCATTATTTCAGTTGTTAGAGATATATTTCATGCACGGTAATAATGACTAGATGTTAATTCTTTTTAATCTGTCAAATTAACTAAATTTGAAATTAATTTGAGATCTAAGATACGCTAATTCCAAATAAGATCTTTTCAGTTAATAAAGAAATTCTACTAAAAAGTCAGCTCAAATATGATTAAATCTTCTGTATTTCAGAAGTCCATTAACACATTTATGCCGATTTTCATTATTAACTCAAAATAAATGCATCTAAAAGATTAATAATACGCACAATTTTATATATTTAAAAGTACTTATTTAGTATTTATTATTGATCTTCGTTTTCTTTCTTAAAGACCAACAAAATTGTTTGTATTTTTTATGTTTTATTTAAATTACGATCAATAATACCTGCGCCCACCTGCGTCGTGAGGCATCAATATCGAATATTGAAATTTTCCAAAACTTTTAGATGTATTATTGGAGTTATTGTAATAATTACAATTAGAATGTTGTTGTTTAAGTCCTCAATTGTTTGCCACTAATTAAACTAAGTTAGAGTTAACAAAAAATAAATGCAAAAACGATGTTACATCGAATATTGACATCTTCATTTTGTATCAATGCGTGAACTTCTCATTCATGTTATAGGGATGTTTGTGCACATTTGTGAAAACATGGTTTTGACTAGTGCGTAACCTCTTAACAACTACCTATTGAAATTGTAAATATGAATGTTTACATAAAAGTGCTGGAGTGGTCATAAGAAATGGATTTTGTATATATGGACAGGCGTTCTGGTATTAGCATAAATTTAAGCTATGTACATAAATACATAAAAAAGCTAAATACATAGATGTACATAGCTAGAGACAATCATTAGAGGTTTAATTCCATTTCAACTTTTTGCTTCAGCAAATAAAAATCTCTTCTTGAGTATTAAACTGATTCCAGTAAAATATTCAGTTGCCTTTTTTAATTCAAATATTGAAATGAGTAAAATAAGTGGCAAAATTAATGAAATTTTAACACATTGTTTTAAAAAAGGTTTAGAAGACATCGCTTGTGAGACTTGCGAAGTAGAATTGAATAAATAACTCACTTTGAGTTGGCTCCTGAAGCTAAGGTGCCATTTAGAACTCTACTCAGTTCAACTTGAGAGAGTACATGCTAACAAGTACGCAGAGTATTAGACTTCTGACTGAAAAATATCCAGCTTTGGTCAATCGTAAAAAAGTTGTGCAGCGAGACAACTCATGACCACATACTTCACATCTGACCATCTCTCAATCAACATGCTGCCTCGACCTCGTTCCGTTAGATTGCCAGTTATCCTGGTTTATGCCCCACTTTTTGCGATGGAGAAAATTCAAGACTGAACAGGTAAAAACTAATTGCGTTGACTTTTTCTCCTCCAAAGACTTATTGTAATACCGAAGAAGAATGGAGTTACTGGCTTAAAGATGGGTTGAAGTCATCGAAAACAACTGCCTATATTTCATGGAATAACATCCAAGTATAAATTTTTTTAAACAGTGAATAACTATGTACCTCAAAAATGCAAATAATTTTGTTACACCGCTGTAGCATCATAAATAGATAAATCCCACGACAAAAGGGGATGGAATAAATACTTAATGGCCCGAAAAAGAAAAATAAAATATATAGAAAAATAAATAGAAACTATTCACAAGGAAATATGTATTTAGATCACATTTATATACCCACTCAAATAATAAGGTGGTGCAAAATAAGTTTCCTAGTTTGTTCGCTCTGTTAAATTAGAACGAAACATATATCACACCAAACCGTTACGCGAGCTGATTGCATGGGTCTCTGGTGAGTTGTATTTGGGTTTTTGCTGCCTCAAAATCGACAGCTTTTTTTATTCCAACCACAAAGCTGGAAATATGCTTCGCCGGTCGTCATCAAAGTAGAAACAAAATTCTCATCGTTTTTTGTGAGGTTTACGAATGCAGGGGATTATTCCCGGCGAAGTAGTCTATCTTCTGGAGGAAAGGCTTGGACCAACTGAATCTTGTAGGAAAAGAGTTACAAATCTATCCTTAGAATACGATGGAGGGAATGACGGGAGATTTGCAGTTGAGCAGAAAGTCTTTGAGCATAACCGTTTTGGTTATTGTGCGCCTAGTCGGTGCCTCGCGAACATTGTAAAATCTTTTATATCCACGTTGTGTTAGAATTATTGACCGATTATTTTAAAAAATTACGGTTACTATTCTGGTTCACTGAGCCATTGTGTACCTCTCCATACTTGAATTCTCTGACTTTTATATGCAAAATAAAAAAGAAAAAAATAAAACGATTTTGTTGTTGAAAAGTTGGTTTCGAAAATCAACAACCAATACATTATATATGTAATGTAAGGCTTCTTTGGACAGCATTATCTGTGGTATACGGTCGCAGCAGTCAGACTGTGCGAAACCGTCCGTGACAAATTGTAAACTGGGCCCGTGGAGAAAAGTATTAAAAAGCTAAGGAAGTTCACCCGTGCTTTGCCATTCCTTTATCCGCCGTCCAAAGCGCCACGCCATGCAGCCACGCCATCCTGTGGTATAGGGTCGCAGCAGTCAGACTGTGAGAAACCGTTTATGACCCGTCTAACCAGGTATGATCGAAAAATTGTGAACTGGGCCCGTGGAGAAAAGTATTAAAAAACTAAGGAAGTTCACCCGTGCTCCACGTCGTGCTTTGCCATTCCTTTATCCGCCGTCCAAAGCGCCAGCAAGTGTCTCCCAAGACCAGTTTCTGGCCTTAAGCCGTCATCAGTTGGGCTCAAGCTGGACACCTGAAGAGCGGATGATGGAACGACTAACGCCATGACCATTTAAATTGGCCATGTTGAATGGAGGCTGTAATCATATGCAGCCACGTCATCCTGCGGTAAACGGTCGCACCAGTGAGACTGTGCGAAACCGTTCGTGAACCGTCAACTGAAGCCAACTTAACAAGCCTATATATATATATATATATATATATATATATATATATATATATATATATATATATATATATATATATATATATATATATATACCACTATAAATACTATATATATAGAGTGGTGGCTGTCAAATAAATTATGAGTTTGCTCGCAAGTCTGTAAATCTGTGTCAATAGACTGGCATCAATAGTCTGGCAAATCATCATGAGCATTTTGCAAATTGTCGAAATTTATAATCAAAATCAGTGTTCTGCGCGTCAAACTTATAGAGCACTTTGTGATGGATTCGCCTAATTATCGACAAATTCCGAACACATTTCACGCTGCTCGATATTAAAACTGCGATATTAAATGCGCGTTCTAAGAAAATATCGCCACTGTTGTTGGGAGTATTAATGAAAATTATTCGCTGTTTGTAGAAAGTTGGATTATTTAATTCCAAATTTGAATGGTATTAATCTGGAGGAGATCCACATGTCAAACATCCAACGCACCAATCGATTTATACAAGGAACACTCCGGTGAGAAAATTATTTCGCGGAATGGACCTGTTAATTAAACACCAAGGTCATGTGATTTCACGCCTTTATTTTCACGGTTATTTCCTTTGGGTTATGTTAAATCTTTCGTTTATGCCATCGTTTCCCAACCTGGAGATCGCGACCCCTAGGGTGGTCGCGTTCAGGAATATGGGATATCGCAATATGTTCAAAAAATAAGACCCGTATACGAAACATCCTTATATTAAAGGATTTTTAATTTAAAAAGGTATTAAGTGTTAGAAAATTAAATATTACCAGATAATTACAACATAATAAAATAAACTTAAAGTAATAGCCAAAGTTATTTTAAATAATAATTTAATGCGACGGTTTATTCTGTTTTTCATGTAAAAGTTTTTCCATACGTGGATCACCATTGTAAACACATATTATTACAGAAATTATTTTTCATTAATAATAGAGGATTTCTATATTAAGTTTTTAAAGCCACCATATACGAGAAGCTTTTTTCGCACAAGTAAGAAGTAGCAATGGGATCAATGTTTTCAAAGCTTTCGTTGCTAGGTTTCCGTATTCACATCGTTGTGCAAACCAAATCTTATCTAAATCTTGAGTTAAAATTTCTATTTGTACAGTTTTGTCGGCTGATATTTCAGTAAGTTGGTTGTGAATCTCATTAGGCAATTGAGCAGCTGCAAGAACCATTTCATCAAACGGATTGGGAACCCATCTTTTCGACAAATCATCATTGCTAACTGAAAAATATTCCAGTAACTGAATTTTCAATTCTCGTAAATGCGTTTTCAGGCTCTCCAACACCCGATCAATAATAGAATTTTCTAAATCCATATTTTTGGTAATATAATCCAAAGTTAAAGTGAATGCATCAAAATTGCGTTTTTCAAGGCCTATAATCCAAATACCAAGCTTCTTGATGAAGACCCAAAAGGAATTTACTTTGCCTGTCATTAGTAAAATGTTTTTATTACGGCCTTGTAAACTCATATTTAAGTCATTAAATGTGAAAATCTATCACTGAAGTAAGCCAGCAGTAATAAAGTTTTTCCATCTTGTAAAATCTCCGAAAATGAGCTATTTTTATCTGTAAAAAAGATTTTCAATTCATCTCGCAGTTCAAAAAGCCTCGTTAGAACTTTTCTTCGCGACGACTACCTGACTTCAATATGGAAAAGCAGTGAGTCATATTTTGCACCCATTTCTTCGTACAACGTACAATCCAGTCTGCTATGGTGGGCTTTTCATACAATTAACAATTTTTACGGCCTCTGACAGCATTTTGTGAATTATCTGGCATCTTTTTTGTAACAAGCGGATTTCTATGAAGAAAGCAGTGCGTCCTTTCCATATATGGCATAATGTCGTAATTTTACTATCATCATTGTTCTTCCCCGTTATCGCTTTCGCGCCATCAGTACATACCGCACTCCATTTATCCAAGTTTTCGTTTTGTATTACATCAATAAAAACTTGACAGAGTCCTGTGCCAGTTGCACGACCAGGGATTGATTTGCGGAATAGAATATTTTCTTTAATTGACCCCTCGCATGTGTATCGGACAAAACACAAAAAATGCGCAGTTAATACGAGTTAGACACATCTGTTGACTCGTCGAACTGAATAGCAAAAAATTCACTTAATTTAACATTTTCAATTAGTTGATCGTGAGCCTCATTGGCATCATCATTTCTTCAATACGTCTCGATATTGTGTCGTTTCACATAGTATAGTTTTCAACTTTTTTGCTTCTTCCAGACTTATCATCACATTGATGATATCAATGGCAGCTGGTAAAATAAGCTTTTCCGCAATAGTGTGAGACTTAGAATCCCTGGTCACTTTTAATGGTATTAAATAAGATGCTTGACGTGCTGCGGTCTCATTACGGCTTCACTTTTTTTGATCTTTGTTTCCAGATACCCGACTAATTTTGAAAGCTTCATGCTTTCTAGGAACAGAATTTGATAACAAATAACACATTGCAGCCTGTTATTTAAAGCAATGAATCCATATTTTAAATATGTGTCACTGTACAATCTGGTCTTTTTCTTTACTGTTTCACCAGATATAAACTGTGCATTTCGTTTTGTGATAAATTTGTCCATTTAATTTAATATTATTAATTTATTTTATTACCAAACTGTTACTAATTTATTTAACACTGAGTGAGAAAAGAAATCGTAGTATTTATTACTGGGCGAGAGAAAAAAATCATAGTACTTGTTTTGGTAAAAACATAATTAACAATGAAACTCTTCGTCTCGTTCCTTTGTGTTTATTATCAAAACACATGACTTGTACAAACCTGCCTAAACGCGTTCGGGATGAATAATTCGTCGCGCATGCGCGAGCGGGTTATTTTACAAGTCCGTGCAAGTACAGGGCACAGGTTCGAACTCGTAAAAGTAATAAAAGAACAAGGGGTTACACAAGTTTTGTAGTTCAGTATTTGTGGCTGTGTGCGGTATTTCAGTATAAGTGTAACGGACCATTCATACATATATCCGTCAATGACGATTCGTTATTTAATACAAAAATAAATAGATGATTTTTACTTAACTTTTTGGCAATTTAGTGGGTCGCGATACTAAAAAGATTGAGAAATGATGGTCTATACCGATAAAGACTATTGATGCCAAACATAACAACTGCCAACGAGAAGCCAACATAATTCGGATAATTGTGGACATACGACCCCAATTACTTGAAAACGTGGTCGAAAATTAAATTTGAATTGAATTGAAATTGTTGTCAAACATTAATACAATTGAATGTTATTTCACATAAAATAAATAGTTTTAACGCATACATACATACATACATATATATATATATATATATATATATATATATATATATATATATATATATATATATATATATATATATATATATATATATATAATATATCCGTGGCGATGAAAATCGTGAAGTGATACCTCTTAATCCTCAGAAAGTCACTGTTTGGTGCCGTTTTTGGGCTGCTGGAGTGATATGAGCTTATTTTAAGACGATAATGAAAATGGTGTTACTGTTAATGGGGAACGCTGTATCTTTGGCCTGAAGTGGTAAATATGTATAAACACTATGCTTTTTTTCAATAAGAGGGTGCGACTTGTCACACATCTCTCTAGAGAATCGATTTATTTCAATATAAGTTTTTTGGACGCGTTATGTTACGAAATGGGAATATTAATTGTCCATCAAGGTCATGCGATTTTGCGCCTTTGAACTATTTTTTGTGGGGTTATATTAAATCTCTAGTTTACAGAAATAAATCCCGAAGAATTTTTTAGTTCAAACGAAACATTCAAGCAACCATTGAAAATATATCACGCAATATGTGTGACAATTATTCACATGAGTTTCCAGATTGGAATCTACTATACGATGCCGAAGAACCACATTATTTTCGAAACATAATGCCATTATTTGTTGTTGAAGATAAAATAAAAATTACGGGATTATGACTTGTAGTTATTATTGTGCCTCATCTTAAGACTCTGACACACTTATTGAACATCTGTTTATATTTTCATAATATTTGATTATAATCTGGATATAAAATTGTAAAGATATCATATAAAAGTTTCCATGAACAATAATAAAAGGTTTTTTAGACTAACTGGGGATTTTAAAAGCTTTTCTGTGACTAGCTCCGACAGATAAAAAATGGAAAAATGTACGTTTAAATGGCAAAATGATAAATCTTTCATATTAGATTGCCAGTTTGTACTTAAATTGACTCTTAGAAGACAAAGGAAGAACATTGGTTAATTTCTTGTATATTTAAGTAAATTACGTACTTTTGTAAAAAAGAAAACAATATGTTCAATCATTATTAATAGTTCCAATACAGATATTGCCAGAAAAAAAATGAATATATTTATATTATAACACTTTATGCTTTCCGTGATTATTGCTGATAATGTATAATAGAGAAAATTAAAACAATTATCTGAGATTAGTCTTTATTTAATCAAATTTCGAAATGGGCCAATTTTCCTTAATTCTAGTTCAATTAGTTGCTATAAATTAAATTATGAAAAATGTGAAAGTATCTACTTTGCCAAAGACCCCGCGTAAAGTGGATATGTCATAAGGGCAAAGTGGATAACAACAAAGAAATCTTTGGAAACGTAAGTAACCAACAAAATAATCTGTAACATTTCAAAATCGAATCAATACAATCATCACAAATGTAATCATCATTGCCTTGAAATGCTGAATATTCTACGTGACACCATTTATGAAAAATACACACATTATACAAAAATATACAAAATATATACAATATACATTATTACATCGTATGCAATCTTCAATACATATTTCACCTCAGAAAAATCTTATGATATCTTTAAATTTCTCGATTTTCTTCTGACTTTTATATTCTCTAGCTAATTTCTTGGGTTTTTAACAGTCTTCTTATTTTCTTTGGCAGTCTTTTTATTTTCCTTAGCACTTTAGCATTTAGCACTCTTCAACATTAGTTGAATCGTCATCTAGTTTCTTCATAGCATTCTTAACTTTCCCTTTTTCAAATTTTTGCTTCTGTTGTTCCTTAATAGGCGCACTAGTTAGCATTTCAGATTTTTGTAGTTTTCCTTTACATGCTGTTGTTAATTTCGATGGTAGTTGGTTTAGAGGTCTTAATTCTGAAGGGCTATAGTGAGTCTTTGAACATCCAGGTTTAGATGAACTAGCGTGGCCATCAGTACTACGTATTTTTTTTGGGGACTCTGGTCATGTTGTGGTGAGAGGGTCTTTGTGGGCTTTATATATTTTGAGAGCAGGAGAAATTTTAGGCCGAGAAGACCTAAGGATAGCTCCACCTGATGATAAAATAATATCTGCTGGAGGATTTTTTGAATCGGTGCATTAGAGTTTTGAATGGGATTTAGAGTTAAATTTGGTTGACAGAAGATTAGCATGCAGCTAAGACTATACCTGGCTCATGTTCATCAATCCCTTTTAGTGAAGGCATACATTCAGCGGGATTCGAAGAATGTTTAAGAATATGGCATCCACAGATGATCTAGCTTGTTAATCACGACATGCTTTTGAACATTCAGGTTATGGAAAATTACTACGACCAGCGCAATGGATTTTCGGAAAAGCTCCAGCTCGAGAATTGAAATTGGATTTGATTGCAAGTACATCAGCTGGTTCAAAATGTTCATCACCGAAAGCGTGTTTGTCTACTGGCCAAATTCCAGGTCGCTCAAATCCATAAACTGCATTTACGGCTACAGTAGTTTTAAGGTAAGCTGGTGCTAACAAGCTGTCCACATACTACTGATTAATAATGCGTCCGGTATGAGCTTTTTGGAAAATGTTTACCTCTCTTTCAAAGTGCGTTTTCAGTGGATCATACACGAAAATATCCATTCGTTGCATCTTGTGACTAGTATGCGGCGCCAAAGATACTATTATCACATGATTTTTACTTCAAGGTTTTTACTCAAGGGCAGAAGAGTATTTGTGGCTCTCGGGATTGTCCAACAATACTATGACCTTTTTATCAGCTGTTACGTGGATTTGTTCCACCAAAAAATGCATCCAATTTAATTGGCCGAGCTCTGCGCTTGCAATCATGCCAACCTGTTTTTTTTTCCTTTATTGAGAGGACTTTGCGGGGCTTATTAGTGGTCTTTGATATGCCAGTTTCATTCATGTTGTTCAATTTTCAATATTATTTTTTCTATGACAGCTTCGAGATTTTCATAAAAACGCTTTACTTAGTCTCGGTTGAATCATTTATACATGCTGTTTCTGGGGTTCTTAAGGTAAAGTCAGTATGATGAAACAAGATGAGACAAGATAGCCTTGTAGCCAATCAATTCATATTTATCCCACCTTCCTGGGTATTTCAACTTGTTACGTTTTGCGTATAAGAACACTAAATTTTTAAATTCATCGCGGGTGAGTCTAAAGTATACCGCATCCATGTTTTTAAGGTAAGTAACTAATTATATATCTTGATCCTTATTAAGAACAGGACGGAATTGACCAAGCTGTGGAGAAGCAGTTCCACTTTTCACATACCTGTATAAGGTAGTGTATGCTAACTTGTACTTTTTGGCTGTTCCTTTCATGGATTGATGGATTCTCCAGTTTTACATAAATATATTGCTGTTTCATGACGTCTTCACTCCAAAAACCTTGTGTCAACTTTTTTCTTGTATTTATTCACCATCTGAAACGAAATATGCGGATTATTTTATATAATGAAATTGTTTATCATCATTGGGGAAAGTGAATACAGTATCCACTTTGCTCTATTCACTTTTGAGGTTATCCCGTTTTAAATAAAAACTTTTGCTTTGGGTTTTATTTTCTACATAGTGTAAAAAGCTACATAAACATACATTATAACCATCCAAAAACAAAGGATGACCAATAATAAGAAAGTTATTTATCTTGTTATTAGCAAAATACTTATCTATAAATCAATATTTTTGAAGCAAAAACAGAAATTGTCACCTCTTGGACGGCGCGTGACACGGGCACTTACCAAAGTATTTGAGAGTGGTGGGGGGTATTCACTTTGCCCGGGATATTCTCTTTGCCCGGACTACCCCTACTAAAAATATAGTATTGTATTGTCTGGAAAGTTTGGAAGTCTGGAAGGGATTTTTCATTAGTTGCTCTTTTAACGTTTGTAAATAAAAATATGTATTGGATTAGTAATGTTTATTTACATATTATAAATTGCTGTGGTATTTATAATATTTAAATTCAGATTCGTTTTGATATGTTTTCAGTTAATCAGGTTGGTGAAATTGAAAATATCAGTGGATAACATTAACGACACGCTATGCTTCTTTATTATAAAAGGGCAAAAATGCTGTCCAAACAAAAAGCAAAATTTGTGCCGTTTACGGAAAGGGTTCTGTTGGGGCGATTATGATGCAAAAGTTGTTTGGTCGATTCGGTGGAGGATATTTTGACCTTGAAGACCAGAATCGCTTTAGCTATGTTTCAAGCACTGATGTTTAGGAAATATAGATCATAGTAGCTAAAGATCGATGCACCATGGTATGTGAGATAGTAGATAAGTTAAATATTGATAAATCGACAATTTTTAAACATCCGATCAAAAAAATGGGTAAGTCTGCAGATACGATATATAGAGTCTCATGAATTTAGTGAGCGTAATCATTTCGGGCAATCTTTTGCTGGAAAAAAATCTGAGACTCTATTTCTAAATGGTATGTTACCTAGTGATGAAAAGTAGATTGTGTGTTGTGTAACAATGTGTTACGAAAAAAATACATGGTGGTTGCAAGGGTCAGTGGTTTCAAGTACGGTGAAAGATAGCCTTCATTCATTGAAAATTATGCTTTGCATTTGATGGGATTGGAAGCAAACTATATACTTTGAGCTTTTTCCGCGCAACCATGCCATAAACACCAACCTCTACTGTTCACAATTAGATTGTTTAAAGGCAGCAATTAAAGAAAAACGGCTAGGATTATTAAATAAGAAAGGCGTCGGGTTATAATCATGGCAATGTATTACCACACATTTTAACCAGGATTCACCAAAAAATGTTGAGCTTTCATTGGGATGTTTTGCTTTATACACCTTACTAACTGGACATCGCATATTCGGAGTATTATCTATTCCATTTCCTCCAAAATTATTTAAATGAGAGCTCTTTTAAAATGAAAGAAGAGGTGAAAAACATCCTGTTTATAATTTTTGTTAATAAAGATGCTAATTTTTGTGAAATAGGCATTATGGACTTACCACTATGTTGGCAAAAAGTTTGCCACTATGTTGGCAAATAATAATGGTATTTACATAAACTATTTGCATTTTCCTTTCTTTTAAGAAAATCCCTATAAACTTTCCAGACAACCCGATATTTTTTCGAGGTAGTAACAAATGTATCTGCTATACATTTCAATTTTCAATTTCAATACATTTCAATACTACTTTCAATACTTATAAGATTATTCTTACGTTTCACTGATAAACGCGAGATCATAGTTTAATTAGATTTATATTAATTATATATCAGTCAGTTTATAAAACATTAATAAGACCAATTTACTTCTTATTTCGTTTAATTTAAACATTTTTACGAGCAACGCAAAACTAAACATTTGAGTTGGTTGCATCTAAACAGTAACATGATTAACTAGATTTATACTCGATGATCCTGAATAATTGACAACGATAAAGTCAATACAGAAATTGATTTATTTAATAAACTAAACATTATAACTACTAGAAGTGTTGGATAATTTGTATGAATTATATAGTTTTGATAACTACTTTGACTGATCTCTCTCTTAAGATAAACTTTTAACACTCTGCGGACGGGCCTCTTCGTTATACCTCAATGACGGATTGGGCCGATTAAATGAGAAATACACCTTTTTTGGATAAAAAAAATCAAAATAATTTAATTCTTTGTTTATATAAATTAGTAAGCAATTAATTAATTTAGTTAAAAACAAATCATTATTTACCTATACAGTTACCTACATTTATTACATACTAAATTACTATGTTCTAAACATACGTTTTTGTCACATTTTGAGCACACACTTTTTGATTTTCTATTTTTTTTTGCTTGGACAAATGTGACATTTTCTTTGGTTCGCTGGAGGGGCCACCGTTTGCATTTTTTGATAACTCTTCAACAGATTCTTCTTCTTCAGATACTCCCGCTAGTTCCTTACCAAGGGCTATCAAAAACTTCCTTCTTCTTCCACTTTTGCTACCAAACTTATCATTATGACTAAACATGAATATAATAAAAGCATTTAGTGCACTTATATTAATCATATTTGAATATACTACCATTGGCCACTGGCGACTTTTTCTTTTCACAGAATAATGTCGTAACATTTGGTCTGCTTTGTCCACTTCTGCCTTTGTTTCATTATATTTATTACTATTTATCATTATTATCCAAAAAGTGAAGAATGAGCTGTACGTCATTTTGTCGCGATACATTTCTTTGGGAGTTTTGGTTTATTTTTTCTAATAGTTCCAACTAATGTTAGGTTTATTTTGAAAAGTTCTTGAGTTAACGAGAAACTGGTGAAAAAAATTGTCGCACGTAATATTTCTCCCACTTTTTATGATTTCTTGCACCATATCTCTTTCCCTGAGCTACTTTTGGTTGTGCCTTCGTTTTTTTTCTTTTATACACTTGTATTTTCCGCACATAGCCAGCAAATTATTCAAAACTTGATCTCATGCTTCCCAGGTTTTGAGGGAATATCTGGCGAAATGGACAACGGCCGCGAAAAGTCACCAACTGCTCATCCACCATCATAGACCACTTAGGCGCATAAGCTTCTCTCAAGTATGTATACCGGCATTCAAAAACGTCACATACAGGCTGTAACTTATCTGGAGTTTTTTGCTTTCTTCGTTTTTCTGCGTCGTCAAGTTTTATAACTCGGAAGATCTCCTTGAACCGGCTCCATTATCTCTTGGATAGGTTCTGGGTCTTTGGGAGCTTCTTCACTCTCACTTTCACCTGATCCCATGTCCGATTTCGAATCACTCGAATGTTCTTCTTCTAACATTCTCTCTATTTCTACAACAGTAAGCTTTATTTCCCTAGACATTATGTAAACACACAAATAAAATACAAGCAGATGTGGCCAGCTTCACTCAAACACTGAATGTAAACTGATCTATAAACTGATCTACTGGTAAGTTTGAGACATTGTATAGTTTGCAAACATAAAATCGTGACCTATTCCCATCCTCTCCCTATCACGTAGTATATTGGGATATACTACTGACTACAATTCTTTACTCCTTACTAGACGGCGTCAAATTGATCCCAGACAAGGTAAAAGTGACTCAGGGGACCATTCTCTAAATAATCCAATACAGATTGTACAAGGTAGGACCTGAAAGGCCCACCCATCTGAAAGGATAATAAAGTCTTTTATAAATAGAACTATGCAGTTTTATGTAAAACAAATTCCACGATTTTGAAGCAAACATGATATGGTTAAATGTCCTAAAATATGAAATTTCTATCATTCACTCAAAAAAAGTTTTAAAACTTTTTTAATTATTTTAAAGCGCCCGTGTTTTTATGGTTACCCATCTGCAGAGTGTTTTATTTGAAACGCATAGAAATTAAGGATCAACAAATTATCACGTATGAAGACGTTTTGCTGAATTTATTATGGATTAAATTAAAGCTTAATATTCACATAGAATTCTGGAATGTGTTCTGTTCTAGAGTTGGTGATTTATTAAGGTATGTGGCCATTTTATACAACCAATTCATTTTTAGAGTTCACTGATGCTCGTTGTTTGGTAAAAATAAGAATATATAATAATAAAATATCAATGCTGTATTTGTATCTGAGCCAATATCATTTTACTCGTATTTTAAATCGTAGATCAGTTATCGGCGCAAATGAACAATTGAAGAATTGAATTGATTGATTCGTCTGTTAGTTTGTGACTGTACGTTTTAACTATGTGAAAGAAAGCATTTCAACTTTGTATGAATACTATTCGTTTTCAAGCGTTTTAGTACTACGAAATGGCGGTCACGCCGAATTTTATTCTATTAAATATAGTGATCTAAAACAAAGTCGAAGCGCTTTCTTTCAGATAGTTAATGAACCACTACTTTATTGATTAAAATTTTGCATTATATCACATTTAAATTCTTTAATTTGCAACATTAATTTGGCAAATGTGTTCGATAGCTAGAGTTGAAAGAAAAAATATTTATCTAATATACAAAATACAGTCCGATCGATTTCATAATGATAAACGTTTTTTTATGACCTTTCTTTTCATCAACTTTATTATACTGTATTAACCTAAGCCTTAACTGAAAGGTCATATTATTCTACAATGACCGAAATAAGTAATAATTGAATGGTACGAGGTTCGGTGAATATGAATAATAAAGCAAACATTCTAGACAAAATTTAAAGATTTCTTCTGCATAGTTATTACGTATTGAATCTGATGTTGTTAGGGTTAAATACGAATTCTTTCAATTTAAACAAATCTAGACGCTTGTTAATTTTGTCAGTTGTAAGCAGTATATTATTGAATCAATCATTCTACCTGACAGTATAACTTCGTAGTCTTCTCCTTAAGGGCTCTATAATGCGTAGGTCATGATCTTCTTCGAACGCAATACCGTCATCGTGTGTGCTTATATAGGTTCGGTATTCACTGTGTTAGACGATGTCATTTTCAAGTCCTGTAGTCCTGTTGGGTCATACTGTTGATGTTTTCGCTACGAGTCGCAAATGGATATCCCTGCTTCTTCAAAGTTGAGGTATAAAAGATAATAATATCTTGTCATTCCTGGGCTACTATATATATATATATATATTGCAGGGGGGTATGAAAAGACAGAAAAATAGTTTCTCATGAACACTAGGTAGTATGAAAAGTCTTTGGTTAACAATCTACTGGTTTCTCTTAAACAAAGGAATAGAGAAGAAAGTGGCAGAAAGGATATGTGGAATAGAGTAATTATGTGTTGCAGCAGACAGTAATTACAGTGGTGCAACAAAGGCTTTATCTCGAGATTTTCTAATGTCTTATCAGCTTTAATTTCTTTTGTTCATTCTTTCGATTTGCTCATCTTTGCCATACTGGATTCTTCGTCAACACTTTTTTCTTTACTATTTTCTCAAGTTTAAAATTAATCTCTATATGTCTCTATTAGTCTCTATATATTTACCATAAAGTACTTTCACTGGCACTGGTTTAACAATAATTGCTTTTTTAATAATTTAGTAATAATTTAGAAAGACTGATGGTAGAGGGACTGATGCAGGATTCTAGAACACGCAACTGGCCTTCAAAGGGATGATCAGACCAAATTAGAGACCTAACTAGTACATCTCTCTAATATACAACCAAGGAAGCCCGAAATAGATCACTCACTCTATACCAACAATATCACTCACTATTACCAACAGTATTCATTTTTATCTATACGCAATAAATCGTTAACACGAGGCGACATTTCCTTGAATAATAAACCAGCCTTAATCACAAATATACAATATATATACAGCATTAATCAAAGATCCCATCCCATTCTATTTTTTAAATTTTTAATCCCCTAATAGCATTGCTATGGGATTTATATGGTGTATTTCAAAAATAATAGCGTAACACTTGGACGTGAAATGCCAGTATTAAAATATTCGCGCCTATCTTATTTATATAGTTTAGTTTTAAAATAGTTAAAAGTGAGGTGATACAATTTATTCCCCTCTACCATTATTGACAGAGGTTGTTCTACATTCTATTGTTACGGAATTAGCACAACATCTGGTTTAGTGGCTTAATTTCAGACATTATTTACAGCTACTGAAACATAAAGGAGGACATAAAATTAGACATCTTATTTGTTCATGCTCTATATGCATGCAAAGGTTCATCAAAATCAGAAGAGGAAAGTCATATCAATTTGCTTCTTTGCACAGCTTACAATTAACAACTCTGAAAGAATATATTCATGGAATGTGCTAAATTTATTTCGGAAGACATGAGGTGCACTATCTCTATTTTCATTCTTGTATTGTTCATCTACTGCTATTGTACCAAGATAAACAATGTTAATTAAATTTCCTTTAGTTTGTAACACAAAAGGGAGTCTATTAGTTGTCCTTGCAGAAAGTCGATTTTATCCAGCGTGGTAACCGTTTTCCCATGCAAATGATCAGTTTATATTGAAGTTATTAGTTTCGAAGTTTTGTTCAGTTTCAAATTATTTTTATATATTTCTTAGCAGATTTACGATAACCTTTCCGCAAAATTTCGATTTATAATTTTCGTATTTAGAATGAAACTTTCTTTTTTAAGTACTTTCTATTTTGAAATATAGTCTTTCAGCAAGGAACTTTGTTTAATTTCAAATTAAACAAAATATACACTTATTTTTCTTTTAAATTCTTATAAATCCGCGAATAAAGTTGGGTGCTTAAATAAAAAATAATAATATGAACTGATATTCTCGACATTTAACGTAAATATAAAGGATTATAGGCGCCTGACCAACTGAGGCTATTTAGCAACTGGACCTACAGTTTAATGTGGGCGCCGAAACCACGGCCAACACTTCCCTCGAACTATCAGCCTTTGGTTTTATGCTTAACTTTAAGTGTCTCGAGAGGGTTACCGACTAACTAGTGACCAACCTTAGAATACCTCTCAGAAGGCATCCTTCCTTAAACTGGCATGACTAAGAAGAAACTAATTGTGGGATTTTACATTCTGTTGAAATGCATTTTATCCGTGGAAATGTAGTACGCATACCTGGTCTCTCCACAAAAGGGTCCCCATCTAAGTACTAACCGCAACAAGCGAAGCTGGATTTCGACCTTCGAGTCCCCGGATTACAGGAGATGCCAACTTCCCAGTCATTATGGATCTTAAAACTGAATCCACGATATTATCTTCATATATTTATACCTTTCATCGTCCTTTCAAATTGAAACAAAATCTTTGAGTTTTAAAATGCATTATAATAGGTCACAGTTTTTAAATATATCTTAGAATGACAATGGAGAAAGTAATATTAAAAGTAATAACGGGTGGGGCATGTATCATGCTACCATTTTAATTATTAATAACTTTTAAAAGAAACAAAACATAATTTTATTTATAATATAATATGTTTATTTCGTCTTTAAATTTTGTGTTTTTTTGAAAATTATGTCAATAAAATGTGAGTTATTAACAGAAATGTAATTTGCTATATGCCGTTTTTAACACATTTTTCGTAACTTGTGACAATAAATGGTGTTAATGAAACGATTTGGCAAGAATTTTGAAAGGATTTTGTCCTTGAATGATGGTTGGGAGCTTATTTATGTAAACCTTTTTTTGATAGTGTTACAGAATTCCAATCACTAATTATTGTCTGTAAACAACAGGTCTTAAGCAATTTGAATCTTATAGGGAAATATAGGCTCGTCACTTCTTAAAATTCGGCATAAACTGCATGAATACATTCCCAATTATGCATCACCTCATCGAATTAACGTTTTGGGAGACTCTTCCACATGTTCCAGATTCTGAAAATTACTTGACTCACAGATAAATAGTCGTTTATTGAGGCGCCGGACGACAAGGATATTTTCTCCTAAATTCTCGTTGAGTTGCAATAATTGAATAATCATTTTATTGTAAATTATAACAATTTGACTGTATTTAGGCATAATAAAACTTGCACT